>MU204446.1:2546784-2557390 GCA_017309775.1 Paedocypris sp. Pulau Singkep
TATCTATCTATCTATCTATCTATCTATCTATCTATCTATCTATCTATCTATCTATCTATCTATCTATCTATCCATCCATCCATCCATCCATCCATCCATCCATCCATCCATCCATCCATCCATCCATCCATCCATCCATCCATCCATCCATCCATCCATCCATCCATCCATCCATCCATCCATCTATCTATCTATCTATTTGTCCATCAATCATCCATCCGTCCATCATGCCATATGTCATAGCCAAAAGTTTTAAGAATTGAAAATTGGAAAAGTTGGCCTTGCTGTCCAAGTTTTATAATAGAAGCTTATGAAGAAACATATAAAGTGCTTGTAATTATATTTCAGTGTATCACAGAAAGAACTGAAACAAAGATCTAAAAGCAGTTTAGCAGCAGACTTTGTGAAAACAAATATTTGTGTCATTCTCAAAACGTTTGGCCACGACTGTAATATCCATTACTTTTGCTGCACACATCTCGGAGACAACTAGGGCCTGTATATTTGCCAGTGGGGCAAAATACTTGAGTAAATGAACTTTGTCTTTATCTGCTTGTTTCCTTACACTGACTAACCAGTTGCTGCCAGGATCAAGTTCACGACCTTAACTTGACCTTCAAGACTATGACTGGTTCCTACTCTTCCTCAACTCTCTGGCACAGGAATATTCTCTCTAGCCTCGTTAGAGATAGATAGATAGACAGACAGGCAGATAGATAGATAGATAGATAGATAGATAGATAGATGGATGGATGGATGGATGGATGGATGGATGGATGGATGGATGGATGGATGGATGGATGGATGGATGGATGGACGGACGGATAGACAGATAGATAGACAGATAGATATAAATAGATAGATAGATAGATAGATAGATAGATAGATAGATAGATAGATAGATAGATAGATAGATAGATAGATAGATAGATTGATAGATAGATAGATAGATAGATAGACAGGCAGATAGACAGGCAGATAGACAGATAGACAGATAGACAGATAGATAGATAGATAGATAGATAGATAGATAGATAGATAGATAGATAGATAGATAGATAGATAGGCAGATAGACAGATAGACAGATAGACAGATAGACAGATAGATAGATAGATAGATAGATAGATAGATAGATAGATAGATAGATAGATAGATAGATAGATAGATAGATAGATAGATATCACACACAGAAACTCTCACTGAGGAAGCCTGCAGGTTCACAGAGTAAACTCAGACAGATGGTTCTTTTCCAGCTAATGTGGCTTCACTGTTTAAACAATAGGAGGAAGTGTAACCTCATGTCTACCACTCGGCTCCCACCGATCCGTTTACATCTTATTGTAAAGAACAAATAAACACACACCAACGACCTGAACAAACACGGTCTTAATTTTTACTTCACCACAAACATGTCATGAGATCAGCAGCTGCACACACACACATACATGATTATGCATAACATGGTGTACTGTTCACACACACACACACACACACACACACACACACACACACACACACAAACACAATACATAAATACTTCTAGACGTACATAGGAAGTTTAACACAAACAAACAAACACACACACACACACACACACATACAGACACACACGTAATTATACAAACATTTAGTTTTCAATGCACACACACACACACACACACACGTTTTGTCTATAACATATGAATACATACATAAAGAGACACACAGACGCACACTCACTAATCCTCTCACTCACTCACTCACACACACAGACCAACAAACACACTAATGTGTTTGTTGTGTAATTTAACACACAAAGTCGCACACACATTCACACAATTGTTCCTGACTCTGTTTCACATTTTTCTGTGTGGTGTAGAAGTGTTTTCTTGACAAACAATCTAATCACATCGACGTACTCATTGTTCTCACCAACATTTTCAAAAATTGAGCAATAAAAAGCAAAGTCACAGGACCAAAAGAAAATAATCACAGTCTCTGCAACTCGACACGAGGGACGGTGTTCTTCTGCAAGTCCTCACACGCCTGCTATGAACACGCCATCAGAGGAAAAGATTCAACGCCCGCCACAGTGTGTGTGTGTGTGTGTGTGTATCTGAACAGTTATGTATACATATTTGTAATATGTAAATGTGCAACAGGCAAAAAGTGTGAAATCCAGGCATTCTATATAATGCCTGGCTTTTTTAGTCGAAGTGTAAATCGAGGAGGATATTTTGTCATGTGCCGATTAACGATTTGCAAACAAATCAATTGAATCTTTTTAGACAAACAGAAACCTGCCAACTCAAGAAGAAAGATCAATTAGAACGGAATCAAATAGATTTAAGACATGTGGTTTATAAATTGTAAAAAATTAAGTCTCATCAGAAGTAAGAAATACTTTAAAAACGAAAACAAATCAAACAACTAGCACTCTGAAAACTAAAAAGTTTATATTTAAAATGTACATATTTATATTTTCATGTATTTATACACTATACATTTTTCTTTTTTATAATATTTTATAATAATTACATTAGAATATAAACATTATAATGCAAAGTTGCAATAGTGTATGGAATGTCTTTTTCCCATAATTTGAAAATACTTTGACATAACTCGAAAAAGATGAAATTACCCCATCAAATGTGATGCTCTAACATGGATGCAGCTATGAAGCCACCGAGGTTGTTTTAAGGAAAATGTATTTGTTAGGAGCTTCACAATGGAAATATAATTGCTAATTGTTAAGTTAATTGTTGTCAAGTTTTTTCCACGCCAAGATAATCTTTTAATCTAGATTAATTCCAAGATTATGTAAACAGGTTAATTTCGATATAGCAAAAATTGTTAGGAAAAAATTGTTGCAGATTAGGTAAGAAATTAATCTAGATTAGTGGCAAATTGAAAAAAATCCAATTGTTCACGTTTTCAAAGATTTTTCATACATTTCCATACATTTCATATATGCATCAAATCAGCAGCTATTTCTGATCAATCAAGGCTGACAGTCGTCCAGCGGCGCATGAGTCAGCAGCTGGGGAGGATTTCCCATCAGACAAAATAAAAGCCCAGGCGAAACTTCCTTTTTTTATTTACAGCTTCCACGGCGAGTGAATGGGAACTCGTCCTTCAATAGAAACAAATTGTCAGTTTGATGGGAGACGCCACACTGGCTGCTCGGAGCACCACGGCTCCCGCTCGCAACATGTTTATCCCGCGGGAGGTCATGTGCTGTGCATCCTCAGACCAACAACATATAAATCTGAATCAAATTAATTATATTATTGTCCCGATGACAATCTTTGTAAACTGTGCGCATACCACTGGTCAGATGAACTCGGAGCAACCTTTCCTTTTATTCTAACCTCTCTGGCACAGCCCAGGGAATGTTTAGACAAAAAAAGCGAAGGAAATCTAGCCGATGTGCGAGTAAGAGACGGAGCGTCTTTATCACTCCGGCCAGAGCACATGTCAAACTCAAGGCCCGTGGGCCAGATGTGGCCCGCCATGTCATTTTATGTGGCCCACGAGAGCTTCTAAAAATGAATACTCAAATGAAAATTAGAAGCGTGCTTTGAACAAAAAACTACATTTCCCACAATGCCTTTTGATTATGCTAGCCAGCAGTGTCAATGAGTGGAATTAAAATGTAAATATTGATCCCAAAATGTCCAGAAAGGGAAAAGTTGATGCAGAAGGAAGACTGTTTCAAGAAAAGTGTGGAAAATTGTTGTCATCAAACCATCAGTTAAATGCAAACTTTTTGGTAAATGCTACATGTGTCATGTTCTTTGCACTTCAGTTTTATGTGTCTTATGTTCATTATGTTCATAACATTCTTGTGTTATGCACTTATTTATGATTCACATGGACAGTTTGATCCTTCATTAATGGAGTTATGATGGTTTTCATAAGCAGTTGATGGGTTTTCTACGCAACTGTAATTGTCATTTGAATAAAATAAAATAAAAAAATAAGAAAAAAAAATAGAAAAAAAAATGAGTTATTTAACATTAAAGGAGTAGTTACATTTATTTTACATTACATTTAGTCTGTCCTTACATTTAGAGGACAGACATTATGCTGATGTGGCCCTCGTGAAAACGAGTTTGACACCCCTGAGCCAGAGGATGGGAATATTTAGGTTACGGCCTTCCTCTCTAACCACATTAGCCACGCCAAGGGTCACACACATTACAGGATAAACGCTCACATGTATACAAACACACACCTGCGCGAGGGAACACACAGCTGGGTGATTTATAGGCCCCAGGAGAGGGAAGCGGCTCTGGATTTCTCCTGGCCTGACTTCCGTCCCTGCTCCTCCAGACCAGACCTCCCTACCTCGGAGCGGGATGGCGACAGGGAATGTCTGGTCCAGTCATATCAGTCATGCAGCGGGGTCAAGCGCACAATGGTTCCGGCCCGATCTCAAGGCCTGGCACACACAAACCAGAAGCTGATAAGACTCGCTTTCCGGGACCTTGCAGGACGTGCACCTCCTTACATATTTATTATGTATAGACTTTTTCCCACAATTTCTTTACTCATATAAAGATGCATACATAATATAGGTAACAGGTGCACATTTAATGCTCTTTAATGTATTTAAATGTGTGTGTGTGTGTGTGTGTGTGTGTGTGTGTGTGTGTGTGTGTGTGTGTGTGTTTATACATATTTATACAGTATGTGTATATAAGTGTGTACATACACAGTATCTATCTATCTATCTATCTATCTATCTATCTATCTATCTATCTATCTATCTATCTATCTATCTATCTATCTATCTATCTATATATATATTGTATCTATATATGAATATATAGATATATATATATATATATATATATATATATATAAATATCTATCTATATATCTATATATTGAATTTAAATTTAAACTGGTGACTGTAACTATGCTTATGACGGGCAGCGCTACTTGTTCATTTATGGTCTATGTTTGTTTGTTTATTATGATGTGTTCAGTGCGTTATGGTGATGTTTGTTTATTTATTTGTTTGGATTAGTTGCTGTTGTGACGTGAAATTTCCCCGCTGTGGGACTAATTAAGAGTTTTTCTATTCAATTAAATTCAATATATGTATATATACATATATATATATATATATATAAAATAAAAGCGAAGGAGCAGTACTATATAATTTTACAATTATATATTATTGTTGCACATTTTATATGTCAAGACACACACAAACACACAAACACACACACACACACACACACACACACACACACACGTGCGTCTTTGCTTTGGTAGCATCTTTGCAGTGGTCTTGAATTAAGAAAAGCGCTCCATAAATAAACTTGAACCTTAACACACACACACACACACACACACACACACACACACACACACACACACACAAACACATTTAATTGTTGGAAGTGCAGTCATGTGCAGTGGTAATATCACAGATTCTATAAATTCATTTATTCACATGATCTTAAATCTTTTGTCCTGAACTGTGACATGCTAATAAATGTGACCTGTATTCTAAAACTACAGTTTAGTCTTCACAGAGCGTCTGAAATGTGTTCGAGGTTGATTTCTGACACCACTACTTCTAACTTTATTCAGTGTCCAAGTGTAGATGATGTATCGGCCTCTCCCTCCCTCTGCTGACGGACTCACTGTCACTGTGCTCAGGCCTGGCTTGTGTTAGCTCCAGGAAACAGGCTCTTCCTTCTTGTAAACATCAGCTTCACATCGTCTTATGTTTTTTTTTAGATTGGCACAGTCGCACAGACATTCAGAATACACATACACATAGGCGCACGCGCACACGCACGCACACACGATTTTATGTGTGTGTGTGTGTGTGTGTGTGTGCGTGTGTGTGTGTGTGTGTAATATTTTATTTTATTGTGTTTGTCTGACTGATAATATGTTTATTATATAGTGTTTACACAACCTTGAATCCATCCAAATTGCATGAAATTATACAACGATTTTCTGTCGAGTAATTTCACAATTATTTTACAATAAAAGTAAATGTAAATTTACAAGTCAATCCCACGCTTGAGCGACACACACACACACACACACACACACACACACACACACACACACACACACACACACACACACACACACACACACACACACACACACACACACACACACACTCACACAAACACAAATGTATTTACAGCCATTTCTAAAAGTGCAACTTGAAATACTCAGCAATAATGTTCCCGACAAATCGATATTAAATATAATGGTATTGTCACGTTTTAAATTAAATATACTATTAAAAAAACGAAGGCATGCATGGAATTAAATTTTCATGCGTTTTAGCTTTTTCTTGAGTTATTTTTTTGTTTGTTTGTTTTCTTAATTAATAGGTTCGAGGAAATGAAAAGAGCATGTTTTAATTCTGAGGTTGATATAATCAATACGTCCACTCATCAAGGCTAGTGCTGGAGGTCCTGTGCAGACATGCTTTGCACGGTCAGCTTGACTTCATGCTTGACTAAGACTCTCCTTCTTCTAATGGTGCTATTAACCAGACAAAACACTCACACACTTTAGTCGTGTGTGGGGCAAAGATCACCGCTGATCAGATAAAAACATGCGACAACCTCCAAATCCAGTGTTCGGACATACAACCGACCGTAATTGATTTATCACCTTATATCGATACATTCTAAAATATGAAAACACTATTTCAGATTTTCGTTTATGCGACTACACATTTTTGTCAAAGAGTTGTGAACGTTTATGTTTTTTTGTTTTAAATCAACTGACGTCCCAAATGAAAATGTTATTATTACACATTCATTATTAAATTGTCTTAACCGATAGAAACCGCAAAAACTAAAATTAAAACATCTCACACACAAAATATGTCAATAAATAAATTGGACGAATAAGTATTTGAATACTAGTGCACACCTCCGTAGTGCAATACATCAATGTCTCGCATAATGTATAAATGCAAAAATAGTGTATGCATCACAAATAATATTTTAATAAATTACAATACCTCCCTGTAGATGACAGCCTGAAATTTGACTTTTCTTCTAAACCATTAGTCCAGAGACGGGATGACACAAAGCTGATCTAAACAGCAGTGTTGATGGCTAACGGATGAGATAATCTCGTCTCTCTTTCCTTTTCTTTTCTCCTCTTCTTAGTCTATTGCGGGTCTTTGTCTCTGGCGCCGGAGCAGGAGCCACCGTTGCGCATCACTGCTCCCTCAAAACAGGCTTTGACCATCCCACAATAAATAATCAATACTTGCAGTAAGAAGCGAAATAAAAAAATCGAAATAATCCGTAGACAGAATATCGAATTTATTCGTCTCTAATAAGATAATTTCCATTCACGTTTAGAAAAAGCCAATCTATTTGACTATTTTACGACAAAATGTAAATGTATTCAAATATTGAAGATTGTTATTATTTCGATATAAATGCTTTATATATAAGAACGGAATAAACTAAAGGCAGCTATAATAAACAAATGCAACAAAAAAATACTTGAGTTCATTTTCGTTCCTATATTTATGTCCTATAGAATATGTATTATTTTATGTTAAAATATATGTATTTAACTCCTTGTTGTTTACATTTGAATTTTTAACGAAAATTCTGAAAACAGAAACAAAGAAATAAAAAGAAAAATATTTTTGTATGTTGGTTAAAACTTTATGTATTTTGACAATCTCACTCACTTTATTTGTCGAGCACAATCTAACCACTTTCACCACAAAAGCTCTTTTGAAAATTAGTTTAAATCCTCTAGTTGCTTAAATGTCAAAAGTCAGCATCTGTTTTCAGTCCAACCTTACTGTCAAAAAGCAGACGAATGTTGTGCGGGTCGGACTATCTCCAGCGGGGTTAAGCTCCCATTGATGAATATTTAAAACAAAAAAGAAAAGAAAAAGATTAAAAACAGATATTTGTTTTAAAAAACAGAAACACGTTTGTCCACTTAATTTATGCTTTGCTTGATTGGCGAACAAAAACGTAAAGACTATGTACGTTAATCTGAAAATAGCATTTGTTCGTTTGAAAAACACTCGTTAAATACGAAATAGAGCAAACATACACACGCACGCACATATATACGCACGCACACTTTAAAGTTGCATCCCATTCATTAGTTTACCTCTAATAAAATTCATGATCTTTAATATGGCATCTTTGATGTGTTTGATGTTCATATTTCCATTTTAGTCCAAAACACATACATTACCTTGAAATTATAAAGAGCAGACTGAGACAGTTACAATAACGACCACAAACTAATTTCATCGTTATTTGGTTCTTATACTGTCTGGTCTCGTGAATTATTACTGCGCAAATAAACTCAAACCGCGATTAGAGGCTCATCGTGTAACACTAGAAGCTCGTAACAGTATCTGCGTTTTCTCTCTTCATCCCGCCCCGGTGACGTGACATCACGGCGCAGAAGAACTGCCTCGAGCTGCGGGACTCCAAGAAAAACACAACCGCTTCACGCCGTGGAGTGACGGTGCTCGCCTCTCATGCAAATCAGCAGCCGTGACAAAATGGGAGATTAATCGACACGTTTGGGTATGTTGACTCGCCATTGTTGGTTATCTAAACGAGCTAAGCACGAGATAAGTCGGGAGTAACTTCGCTGTGACCCGACAGCGCCTGATGATGCTCTCGAGCCCGGTCACATCCACGCCGTTTTCTGTGAAGGATATTTTAAAACTGGAGCAGCAATCTCGCCATCTCCAATCCCTGCATCCCGCGCAAGCCCATCTGGAGCTCCAGGAGAGATTCCAGGCGCCTTCATCCTGCTTACTCGGAGGTGGAGACAGTCCAGGCTTCGAGGACGAGGAGAAGATGTCGTTCCTCAACTCGCTCTCTATCCAGGAGGCTTTGGTGGAGAGCAGCCTTTCTCCGTCCATGTTCGTCCACCCGGGGCTCGGACACGGCGACAGCAAACTTGAAGATGAACTTGAGGAGCATGAAGCTAGTGGGTGGTTTTTCAATTTGCGGGTTGTCGGCTAGGAAAGTTGCTTTGCTTTGCTTTACTTTACTTTACAGGCGCTTTTATCCAAAGCGATGTTTATCCAAAACACAGTGTTTAAATGTTATTCACTAAAACAATACACAATATTGGATTACATGCTATATAATACATCGTATACATTATATGTGTGTATATAAAGTACAGTAAATATATGAAATGAATACTGTATTTTATAAACAGCAAAAACAGCAGATTGTTTTATTTTTAAATAGTTTGTTACTGCCTTGAAAATATTACAATTGAACGAAATTAGGAAACTGTCATAAACAGTTTCACAACAGTTTGACAGTAAAAACAACTTGCAAATAGTCAAGCAACGTTATAAAAAAACAATTATTTGAATACATTAACTGACAGTGAACAATCGCCCGTCTTTTGAAAATAACGGACACAATTTGCTATAAAAGCACCATAACTGACACACTGTAAATGCTAATTATGTGCATGCTTTGCATGTTTTATTTGTTTTATTTGACGATGTAAAACCAGAGAAACGTTTTTCTGATATACAAATATTTTGATCAAGGCCTTAAAATAACGGTTCCTTTTCTTTGCGCGCATTTATTCGATATATGCTGTTGTTTTAAACGTCCGCTCGTGTGTTTTCCAGAAGGCTGTGGCGCGCTCCTCCGATCCCAGGAGTGCGAGGGCGAAGCTCAGTCGGACACGGAGCGCGCGCAGAGGCAGCGGAGCCGCCGGAAGCCGCGTGTGCTCTTCAGCCAGGCGCAGGTCTTCGAGCTGGAGCGGCGCTTCAAGCAGCAGCGCTACTTATCCGCCCCGGAGAGGGAACACTTGGCCAGCACTCTGAAACTCACCTCGACGCAGGTCAAGATCTGGTTTCAGAACCGCAGATACAAGTGCAAGCGACAGCGTCAGGACAAAACACTGGAGATGGCCGGACACCATCACCACCCGCCGCCGCCGCCCAGGAGGGTCGCGGTGCCCGTCCTGGTACGGGATGGCAAGCCGTGTTTGACGGGCTCGCAAAGTTACAACCCCACGTACGCCGTGAACCCCGGCTCTTATAGCTACAACGGCTACTCGTCCTATAACAACGCCGCGTACACAAACCCTTATAGCTGTGCGTACCCTCCTCCTCCTCTTCCTCCTCTTCCAGCAAACACATCCACAAACGCGCTCATGAGCATGAGTCTGAACAACCTCGGAACTTATTCCCAGCCTCAGTCATCGCAGGGGACCCCCGTGTCTGCCTGCCAAGGGACCCTGCAGGGCATTCGGGCATGGTAGTGCCACGAAAAGAACTCCGTAAATTAAAGTAAAAACGGGGGGTGAAAATGTACAGCTATTGTTTAATTTGCTTTAGCGTGCTTTTGAACAGAAACCCGTATTAAAAAGAATTGTTAATTATTCGATAGAAACGTTCGTTAAGTTCTTTCGCTAAATTCACGCGTTTTTATTAAATAATCGAGAGAATTTCCATATAATAGAACAAAACTGCAACAACAACATTAGTCGTAACATTTTCTCGGTATTAGGTTTAATTTATCAAAAGCATTTACAACGCTCCTATTTTATTTCAGAACCTGAACATTTCCATACAAACATTCGCACAATTACAATTAATGG
>MU204446.1:2559553-2591916 GCA_017309775.1 Paedocypris sp. Pulau Singkep
CACACACACACACACACACACACACACACACACACACACACACACACACACACACACACACACACACACACAAACACACACGCACACACACAATACTGAGACAGGCTATACGAGGCGCTTGGCTAAATACACGTATTCAATGCTTTTGAACACCACCAGGTGGCACTGTATACATTACTTGAACTTGTGAAATATTCCTTAAAAAGAGCAAAAAAAAAACGATATCCTAACAGTAAAAACGGAAAAAGTAATAATAATAAAAATAATAATAAATATATTATATATATATATTATATTATATATAAATATATTAAATAATTTAAAAATGAAAATCAGATGTACTTAGCAATTGTTAAATGTAAATGTATTGTTGTTTTCAAAAAAATTAGATTTTTAAAAAGACAAGTGTTTTAATGGATCACTTAATTTCTAAAAACACTACAGTACAATCATTATAAATTGTCAGTAACTATTTTGAATAATAACCAGTCAACCTTTTGTCTATAATGACTTATACAAACAATTGTAAAATATTCACAATATATTTTTTATCGTTCGATTGCCTAAAAAATTACGTCTCAAGCAGTAGTGTATAAAAATCCAACGAATAAAGAAACAAACTAATAAAACAGAACGGACATAAAACAATAAAACAAAACAAAGGTGGTAACAATCGCCTTACCAATTTAATTGCAAGCACTTAAATTCCATTGATTGAATTTTATTTACATATCATTTTAATTCATATATATCTAACTTGTTGCATAGTGTTTCAAAAACGAAAAATGAATAATATGTCCCTTATGTCCCTTAAATCTTAGATAAGGCAGAGCGACTTTTAAAGGTCTTGAAATTATAATAAAATGTAATTTGCCAATGAAAGTGTTAAAAACCAAAAACGTAAATCCTCAATGAAAGCAACATGAAATTAAAGGAAAAAGGTACGTATTCTAATAATCCTTTGAGATGGGGCGGAGCAAAGCGCGAGAGACGCTGATTGGCAGCAGGTTTGGAATGGGAACTGAGGGAACTGATGAGCAGATGTTATTTTCTAACACTTTACGGCTTGATTGGGACTGAAGACGCGTTGCCGCAATTAAATCACACTTAAGGAAGAAGAGCATTGAGCGACGGACTAATGCATCACGATGAGTGCGCGGGAGCGTCTCCACTAGAACCGCACGCGCACCAATAAAGGCAATCCGGGTTGTTCAACTGGTTCCGTAAATGTTTTAAATGGCGCACAAACGCAACTCCTTTACAATTCAGAATATTTTAAACCGACGTCCGGAGACCAGTTTGGAAGAAGTTTACGCGGATGTTGCGCAGGTCGGCGAAGAGGGAGAAGCGCAAGATTCCAGCTCATCTTCATCACCGGGAAGAGCCGAGAGCGCGAGTCTGCTCGACTCATCTTCTTCACCTGACCAGCACTCGTGTGAGGAAGAGTCCACGGGAGAAGACCCTCCATCGGAAGGACACGGTGAGACCAGATTTACACAGTTCAGCTCTCATTTTACTACAGTACGTCAAAATAATAACATAACGGACGCGTAATTACAATAACCAAAAAACAAACAAACAGTATACAGTAATTACAGTAGTTACTAATATACAATATTTATAAACAGCAGATTATGCTCCAAATATTTCAAATGGAACGATGCAACGCGCTTATATATTTTATTTATTCTTTATATATTTGTATGTTTGTCGCTTCCTAATCCCGAGAATTGATCAAATATTTAATATTCCTTTCTCTGATGCATTTCCACACTCCAAACTTAATTTCGGTTTAGGTTTTAATTGTGTCGCAAACAAATCTATAAATAATCATTGCTTCTTGGATAAAAATGCAGGACAAAAAATTGCAATTTCTTGTGCCGAACTATTTAGTGGTGCATGTAACACTTTTCCTTGTATGTAAAGTTAATGTAAAGTTTTGTACATTTGCTTGTCAAATCCACATTCACAAATTGCCCAACTTGGGTTTGCAACATGTTTAGAATGGCTTTGAAGAAACCCTGTTTATTACATTTTACTAATAATTCATTTCTAAACTGACCGTTATCAGTTCAGTCAATTATTTGACTGAAAAATAGATTAATTAGGTCTTTAAATATAGTATATTTACAGGCCTTAACCTCTGACTTCTTTGTGAATACTTTAAGATATTAGCAAATCCTGTGACATTAGACGGACAAAATGCCTCACAAATCCTGTGGTTTTCTTATCTACACAGATCACAGAATGAACCAACAGAAGCCGCAGAGCTTTGGAGATAACAACCCTAAATCCAGCAAGAAAAGGTCTCGGGCCGCGTTCTCACACGCGCAGGTGTACGAGCTAGAGAGACGCTTCAACCTGCAGCGCTACCTCTCGGGGCCGGAGCGGGCCGACCTGGCTGGGGCCCTCAAGCTGACTGAGACTCAGGTGAAGATCTGGTTCCAGAACCGGAGATACAAAACCAAGAGACGGCAAATGGCAGCAGAGTTGAGCTCGTCCCAAAGCTTGAGCCTGGCAAAGAGAGTAGCAGTGAAGGTTCTGGTGAAAAACGACCAGAGGCAGTACGCCACCGAGGATCTGCCCAGTCCAGCTGCTCCTCCGGTCTACCAGGCCTTCCCATACTATCCCTACATGTTCTGCTTCCAGCCGTGGATCTCTGGAGGATCTGGAAGTGCAGGTCTGTACTGAGGACTTGGAGAAGACTTTGACTTTGTGGAGGAGAACTGACCGAGCAATGGGATTTAAATCAGGACTAGTCTCGTACGGACTCAAGAACACAGTGGACCGCCTGGATGTTGATGATTGATTTGATCCTGTGATTTTTATATGGATGATTAAAAGCCCAACAGAGATTTTTGTCTTCCTATCTGACTTCACCCACACTTTAAATGGAACGCGACTGGAATAGATCACAATATCAAAGGTTTATAAAAGGTTAGAACAGCCAAAAATAGCTTGTAATGTTTTATAGCTCATAAATGCATAACTACTCTAGGAAAATGGGCAAACTGTGTTTTTTTTTACTTCAGTCTAAATATAAAAATGTATCGCAGATAAGTTATTCTTATTCTTGTTGAACAGATGGTTAAAGAGTGATGCATGTGTGTGTGTGTGTGTGTGTGTGTGTGTGTGTGTGTTGAAAAAAGAGCGTTTAAGCAGCAACAAAAAACAACTTTTATTTTGGTTACAAAAAACTATACTTTTGTAAAAAACAACAAAAAACAATAATTTAGTGGAATTATTTAGTTATTAAAACAAATTAAATTAAACAATTATAAATATATATATATATATATATATATATATATATATATAATTTAATCTGTACTGTATACTAAATCGTTTGTTTACTTTGTTACCAGTATACGTATATAGAATCCTATACTATGTGCCATAATCCTACTAAGCATAATGATAATAATTATTATATAATAAGTATATCATCTGGGTTCAAATATAAGTGAATCCAGTATTAAAGATCCATAGATTAAGTCAAGGTGAAAACATGCAGTGTAATTAAGTTTCAAATGAGACTAGCAGCCATTTTTTTCAACAGGAGTGATTCTTCCTGTATGAATCTAAATCTAAAAAACTCTTGACGATCCTTTCCTAATGTTTACATGTAAAGCCTCTAGCTGAAGCGTTGCAGAATCAAGCCGTTGATCTGAGTGTAAGCAGCCCTTCCTGATATCTACATGATTCAGATACTGTCGATAGACCGTGTCCGTGTTGCACAACAGACTCTGGCCGAAGCCCAAGCGCATTAATCATGTGAGGCTCGCCAGACAGCGGCCCTCATACAGGCTCCGTCTCACCCAAAGACACCATCTATTCGCTCCTGTTACCTGCATCTGCTGTATAATCCACATTTGTTGGATGAAATCTTTGCAATGCAGCGTGTACTGATAGTTATGTGAGATTCACCGAAGGATCTGGAGAAGATACTGGGAGAAACCATTGGTGACAATGTTTCACCTTTGTCCATCAGAATCTGTATTGTAACACTTGTAGCGAAACACTTTAAACTCTTGCCTTGACACTTGATTGAAACTGTCATATTAAATGATAATAACAATAATATAAATGTCTCTGTTTGTCTTGTCATAACCGCAGCCACTTACTTAACACCAACAATCCAGAAGATGAATTGAATAAAAAGCAACACTTTCCTTACATATTTACACGTGTGCTTTGAGACAGTTAAAACTGTCAAAAGCGCCCTACAAATACTCATTATTATTATTATTATAGTATTATTATTATTATGTAAAAACAGCAATCTACTGCCAAATGTAATTTCCAACAGCATGCTGAAAAAAAACTATTTCCTTATCTGTTCGCAAAAGTTACAGCATAATGTTTTTTTTTAGTTACAGTACAATGCTCAAGAGCATATCAAGTCTTCCCATGAACCATTGTGAAGAAAAAAAGTCTTGACGCTTCTCATGAGAACTATAAAACAATAGAAAGAAGCAATGTTTCTGTGTTTTGCTGTAAAATATTAATGGCATATCCAGGAACTGTTTTACAGTAATGTCTTCACATGAGGCATTGAATAAAAAAAGCAGCAATTTACCGTTAAAACAAAACAACTATCATTTAATGCACACTATCATTGTAAATTTCAGGGATTCATTTACAGTAAAGTCTTCGCATGAGGTATTGTTAAAAAAAAAAAAAAGCTGATTTTGAAAAAACTAATTTGGTTTTAATGCAGCACAACTATCATTTGCTAATGTAAATTTCCAAGATGTCTATGCATCTGAGGCAAAAAAGCAGAAATTTACCATTAATGCAATAAAACTGTATACAGTATTTATGTTTTGAAATATCCATGTAAATGCATATGATTTTTTTTTACAATGCCTCGATGATGTATGGATTTCTTTAAGTCATTTTAGGTATTTTATTTCAGAAGAAAAACTATTAAAGATAAATCAAAATATTTTCATACTTTAATAGTCTCTCTCTCTCTCTCTCTCTCTCTCTCTCTCTCTCTCTCTCTCTCTCTATATATATATATATATATATATATATATTAATTATATCTATATATTAGTTTATACACATGCACATATATAATGTTTAATTTTCATTAACAGAGAATCAATCAAATTCTTCTACTTCCACTTAAAATTCCTCATCATAAACGTATTGTTGAAGTTTAAGTGAATGTCTGTGTTTAGACAAAAAACAGTAAGCAAAAGTGAACTGTACGTATGAATAAAGCAGACAATCCGTGCAAGAGTTGAGCAGCTCAGACAAAGGAAACAAAGCGGCGGACAGGAGAACAAACAGAACTTGCTCGTCTTTATCTGGTACACACAAAAATTCTCCATAATTAAGCCGCACATTGATGGCCAAAGCCAGATTGTTCATCGTGATGTGCCGTGACGCTCTCTTGCCAGAAAAAACACTCTTCACAGAACATCATCATCATCATCATTCTACATGGAAATTAAAATAAATGGCACAGAAACTTGATTCAAAAGCCATCAAGCATGAGTCTGGCTCTCCCAGTTCAACTTCTGAAAGCACAAGAACAAAGAGTCGCGACAAGTGTCTCTTGTCAACGTTAGTCTACAACTTCTTTGATGGACGATAAAGACACATCGGAGATTAATTGCTTTTCGGGTGTTGTCTGGTTTCAGTCATTTGCGTTGCAAAGCAAAAAGCCTCTTTGCAAAAAGCATAACAAAGCTCAATCCCTTCAAAATCAGACGCAGAATGGAAGTTGGCGCTCGTCTTTAAAGGGAAAATGCTTTGCCGTCCTAGTGTGAGACTGGCAGTGTCGGGGTCGAGGTTTTGCGGTCTAGGATTCCAAGCCACAGGCCTTTGCTTGCAAGTCCAACTTTCCCAACTAGGCAACAACTGCCCAAAGAAGTGTCAATTAGGTTAGAGGTTTAATAAAATGACATTAATAGTCTTCTTAGAATAAACTTTAGGAAGTTTAGCCATTTATACAAAATAATGGATTCCAGTAGTCAATAGAAGCCTCAAAAGCAGATTTAATAACGTATACGTTTCAAATAATATGCCTCGGAATTGTGTTTTTTATTTAGGGTAAAGAATGAAAATGTTTTTTTATGTAACCCATAACATTCTGCTTGATGTCCCGATCTGTGATTGGTCAGAATTGGTTGGACACCAATTTAGAGTGTTTCTCAGTTTTACGCCCAGAGTTGCTGTGATTGGCTCTAGCTCCACGTGAATCAGAAATGAAAAATTAGTTCAAAACAATGTAATCAACTATGGAATTACATACACTAGACGACAACTGCTCGTAAATTTGTCATATATGTTAGAGGTAAAAAATGGGTTAAAAATTACAGATTCTTTTTATTAGATTGGATTTATTTTATTAGACTTATACAGATTATTATAACAATCCAGAACACTCTAGATTGGATGTCCAGCTCTGTGATTGGTTGGAACTGTGTCCCGTTTTCAAGCCCAGGGTTGCTGTGATTGGCTCCAGCTCCCCGTGACCCAGAAGTGAAAAGTTGATTTAAAAAACACCTCATTATATAATTATAAGATAATATATCATACATATATTTCAGTTATTGATATAATTAAGACTTAAAAAGTGTTTGCAGGAACGTTTTGCGTTTAATATCACCAAAGCAAGAGTTAATGTATTCGCCCGATGGACAGAAAGGCCATGAAAGGCCGGAGTTAATGCCTCTGTTTGGAATAAGCACAGCTTCACGCTGACCTCGTGTCTTCAGGCCAATCTCCCCCAACACCATCACCACCAATATACCGGCCCACAGCACTCGCTCTGTTCCAGAAACCATTAGCTGATAGCGTCGCGGGCACGCTGGAATGTAAACATTTACAGTAAAACTATAAGAGATGAACTCTCCTCTAGTGTGATGCATTCATCAGCCGTCTGCGTGAAGAAGCGCAGTCGGCTGCACAGCTGCTTTTGAGAGCGTGCTCAGTGTAAAATGCATGTCATATTTCTCCAAGCATAAATGTTTTTCTTTCAGCCTAATGGGTTTGAGAGGTAAAGTGCTGCGGTTGAGGAAATGTAAGCTTTTGGTTACACAGGATCATCACAACTTATTATCGTATTAATAACACAAAAGTTAAGTAACTAATGATAAATAGTTTGAAAATTGCAACGCTTTTCCATTTTTGTCACAAAGATCAGGAGCCAATCACAGCAAGTCAAGGATTGAAGGCGGGGCACAGATCCAGGATTAGGTGGCCAACCAATCAGAGAGCAGGGCACACACACACATAGCTTTTCACACTCTCACTCACATCATTTCCAGGACATTTATTTTCTTAGGCGCCACCATTTTTTCAGTTAGTAAAAATGTCATTCAAAGAAATAAATGAGGCAACTGACGGATTACTAACAATAGAAACGCAAAGGTGAAAAGGCTCTGGTCATCAGGTTTGTGAGAATAGGAGCCTATTTGAATTCTTGGAATAACTGAAGAAATGTCAAACCTGAAGGAAGTTTCGGCCGGTAAAAACCATTTTGAATGAACAAACGAAAAAAAATACAGAACCAATAGAGTCGTTTCTGTTGCTATGGAAGCAGATCAGATTTCTCAGGAGTTGCAAGTTGATTATTTGCTTTGCCGAGTCGAACGTTTGCGTGTGCACGAGAAACCGTCACGCTGAACGTGAAAACAGAACCAACTTCTGCGAACATATCAACAAAATAAAAAAATACGTCAAAAAATGCAGAAATACCCCAGGATATTAATGGCCGGCTACATTTTATTTAGGTATTTATTTGTCTGTCCGTCTGTTTGTTTATCTGGTTGTCTGTCTATCTATCTATCTATCTGTCTGTCTGTCTGTCTGTCTGTCTGTCTATCTATCTATCTATCTATCTATCCATCTATCTATCCATCCATTTGTACGATTGATCAAAATATCTATCTATCTATCTATCTATCTATCTATCTATCTATCTATCTATCTATCTATCTATCGATCCATCCATCCATCCATCCATCCATCCATCCATCCTTCTCTCTCTGACTGACTGTATGTCTGTCTGTCTATCTATCTCACTGTCTGTCTGTCTGTCTGTCTGTCTGTTTGTATGTCTGTCTGATTTCTGTCTGATGTCTGTCTGAAATCTGTCCATCCTTTTGTTTAGTTATTTAATGAGGGCACTAGATTTTCTTTTTATAAAATTAGAGAATTGTGTTGATCGTTTCAGTGCATTTTAGCATAAATTTTGCACTAAAATGCAACAATTATAGCGATACAACAAGACTTATATCGAGCAGAGGATTCTCACAAAAAAATAGTCGTCCTCAAACACAGCCACACATTCTGATTTTGAAACGGTTTACGTGAGTTTCCCATATTAAGAGTGAGTAAATCATCTGCTTACTCTGCTCCAGCGGACTCACAAGTGTGGGAACGAAGTGTCTGGCACCAGACGCCGAATATCTTCACACTCCTCTGGCCATAGATGGACTAAACGCTGGATATGCCACAAACGGCTACATTTCCACCAGTCTCTCCCTCCCCGAGCTCCGTGAAAGGAATTTCGATGTTTTAATTACAGCAGATAAGAACATACAAGGAGTGTATTGAGGAGCACTGACAGAAGGCAACTTCACTTATCGCAGAAGAGATAGCACCTCCACTTACAGCCTCTTAGAGCTTCTCACCAGCTCCGATTTGGCAAACTTCATCTCCTTCACTATCTGGAATCACGTCTTGTCCTCGCTTTCTCCAGATGGTGGGCTTTGTTCGGCAAGCAGGTACCGTGCAAACATTCAAGACCATGACGGCAGCTCGGCACAATGACGAGTCCCGTGGCCTTGAGTCAGTCTGGATCGCTTTCTGGATTACAGTAACACAATGTAACAAATGGCATTTTAGTCCATGTTTAAAGCAATGTCAGCTGCTTGGAAGAAGAGCTGATGATTTATTACTTATCTTCATAAAGTACAGTTGAACTTTAGGCAATTGAAAAGTTCAACAAGGTGTTGGGAAACGTTCTACTAAGATTTTGACCAATGTGGGCCAAGATGTGGGCCATACATCAATCCGTTTTCAAATTTGCTTTTCCATTTCTGGGTCACGAAGAGCTGGAGACAATCCCAGCAGTTCTGGGCCTATTGGCGGACACCAGTGGTGTTAAGTACTTGAGTAAATTGACTTAACATTTTTTTTTCTTCACTTAAGTATTTTTAACAAAGGCCACTTTGTGTTTTGGGTGAGTATCAAAAATATAAGTAACTTTTACGCTCTACTTGACTACATTTGTGATTGAGTATCTGTACTCTGCGGTTAATTTCTCAGGTGGGCGAGGCAATATTGCCATCTGCAGGGTGCTGAAGGTACTGGATGCTATTTATGAGCTAAATCACGTAAACTTTTTTCCACGTTTCGTGGTGTTTTTTT
Organism: Paedocypris sp. Pulau Singkep; assembly: GCA_017309775.1. Taxonomy (NCBI): domain Eukaryota; kingdom Metazoa; phylum Chordata; class Actinopteri; order Cypriniformes; genus Paedocypris; species Paedocypris sp. Pulau Singkep. Next base: position 2,568,947 of record MU204446.1, read on the forward strand.
TAGCCTATATTCAGTAAGTAAAATACTATAAGTATAAGTAAAATACTTATATTCTTTTAAAATTTGATTCTTACAACTCAAGTCTTCTTGGAAACGGTGACTTGTAATTGAGTCATTTTTACAGTAAAGTATCTGAACAGCAGGATAATTTTTCTCAAGCATTTTAGGTACCCTTTACACCTCAGGTGGACACACTTCTGGATTGGTGGCCAACCAATAACTGACCGGGACACACAAAATCACACCTATTGAGCAATTTTCCTTACTCGAACATGCTAACTCAAACAAGCTAACTCGAACATGCTAATTCAAACATGCTAACTCAAAAACGCTACCCACTGCACCACTAAAATTGTAACTTTCAGCTGAGTCACGTTTTTTCCTTTAGTAACTTAATCCTTCTTTATTCCCACAAAAATCCCGCAAAAATGCCAGCGTGCTGTGTGGTAACTATACATCACGTTCGAGAGAGCGAGACATCAGGCTCAGCTCTCAAGACCAGAGGCCATTACGAGTGTCTTACAGCTATAAACAGCTGGATTTATTGGTGGAAGCTCTCCACTCACCGCAAATGCTGCACGAGTGTCTTTTATATCAAGGAAGGTGCGAATTTCCTGTTTTTAAAGACGAACGTTTTAATGGTTATATAATTGGAATGGTGAACAAAATAAATCAAACCAAATAAATCCTGCAGGTTTTCTGCATTAACACAGACATTTAAAAGTAAATAGACGCTGGTTTATGGAAGAGTTTAATCCACAAACGGAAGCATCGTAATGTCGAGAAAATGCTGAGTCACAAGAATGACCTTTTTTAATTCTCGAAAAAACATGGTTAAAAAAAAAATTAAATGGGGATAAAAAAATATTTTGTACGCTGAAAGTCATACGTTAGATTTGTTAAAAAGAAGTATTCTAAGTATTTTGTCAAAATTGTTTTTATTTATTTATTTTATTCCGAATTTTAATTTTGGGCCTGAAAAATCATGCATGCATTAAAAAAATACAATGTTATAATGCCAGTAGTCAAAAATATTGAACATTTAACCCATTACCGTGTAGTTAAGTGGTATATATTTTGAATTTACATTTTTTGTATTTATTTTCTTTAATTTTCAAACAGGCCTTCAAAGTTGTTCCTACAAAAGTTCCTACAACCTTTGAAGGCCCTGCTCAATGGGCCCCACTTTGACCTAAACGCCTGAACACACACACACACACACACACACTTATATGCGGGTTACATCATGAAAAACCCATCGACGCATTTAGTTCCATGACTTTCTCATGAGAGCAGATGATTTGTGTCTTTCATCACTTGAAAACAAGTTCAGAAATGTCAGTTTCTAAGAAAAGCTGCGGCACTTAACGTCAGCTGCATAACGTCACCGCTGAAGCTGGAGAGCGGAGAAGCTGGCCGGGAGCGTCATCACGGTGAAGAAGAGTGAAGGATCACGAGGCAGGTGCTGGTCCAGCGCTCCAGGGTTCGAGTCTGACTCAGCGCTGAGGTCACCTGTCAGGAGCAGAAGAGGGAGTTACAGATGAGAAGTTATTATTTGTAAAATCTCAGACTCATAGTGGAAAGCTGTTTGACTGGTGTGTGTGAATACAGAGAATCGTCACCTGATAAAGTCGTGTCATGCTGACGGTAAAACCATAAAGAGAGACAGTCGTCTATCAACAGAGATTGTGTGTCGTGATGCAACTCTCTCTCTCTCTCTCTCTCTCTCTCTCTCTCTGTTTCTCTCTCTTTCTCCAGTTCCATCTCATTCTCTATATCATACTTTTACTCTTTTCTCACCTTATGTTATCTCCAACTCATGATCTTCCTCCTTCCGTTTTTCTCGCTTTCTCAAACTCTTTCTCTTTCTCTCTCTCTCTCCCTCATAATCCTCATAAAGACTCATAATCTTCCCTCTCTCTCTCTCTCTCTCTCTCTCTCTCTCTCTCTCTCTCTCTCTCTCTCTCTCTCTCTCTCTCTTTCTCCAGGCCCATCTAGTTCTCTCTATCTCCTGGCTTTACTCTTTCTCTCGACAACGTTATCTCTGACTCAAGATCTGTCGCTTTTTTAAACTCTCTCTCTCTCTTTATATTATATTATATATATATATATATATATATATATATATATATATATATATATATATATTGTATTGTATTGTTATAGTACAATACTAAGACAAAGTATGTACTGTTAAATACAGTACAGTACATGCTGTTAAAAAGTATGATGATCTATGGTACCATATATACATTATTATTTGATGTTTCACTGTGATTTCCCATGTATAATGTGGTGTCGCAAAGTGGGACACAGACACACAATCACACACTCACTCACACAGTGGTTACTTTTCCAATGCCAATTCACCTAATATGAATGTTGGACAGTGGGAGGAAACTGGAGACCCAGAAGAAACCCACACAAGCACGTGGAGAACATGCAAACATTAGACAGAAAGTGCCCGACCAGGCCTCAGAGTCCGTCTTAGGTGTATAAACAACTTCTGGCCTCTACAAATGCGTGTCTGTAAGTGTTTGCTGACTGATAATACAAGCTTAACCAAAAAAAAGCAGTTTTCCTGCAGAGAAAATTGAGCATGTCCTCATTCCACGGCCCACGGGAGAGTACGAAAGCTCGCGCTGTATATCAGTTTCGCCATCATGCTGAACAAGGCAGCGTGGAGTGGGAGTGTTGCAATGAAGCATGACATTACAGATTAGGCTGTGTGACAGAAAGACAGCGCTGGTTTGTGTTGAGAGGGAGTCTGCCAGAGATAAGTGAGTCAGGGGGGCTCTCGCGGGGGGGAGGCCACTCCGTCATGGCTTATTTAGACAAGGCAAGTCCTGGGAACCGCTCTCTGCTCACGGGAAGCCAGACAATAGGATTCTTCAGCGGAGAAGCTCTGAGAATCCGGGAGCGATGGAGGTCTCCGCTCCGGGCCGCGAGCTTCACGTCTGTCTGTAATGTACACACCAGAAACATGGGCGCCATGCTGTCTGTCCGAAAGGAGAACGAGAGAAGATATGATCGGAAAGCTCGCAAGGAAAGGCCCATCACTCTCAATGCAGAAGATAAACATCACGAGATAGGCAGAGAACTTAGTCCTTTACGCCGCTTTAGATCCAAATGCGTGCGCCTTCATACAAAAAAGTTTTGCAAATTGAAAAAAAAAATTGGGGGAAAAAAAATCATACAATAATGAAATATTTGGATACCATGATTTTATTATTGATAGACCAAATATAGTACTACAACTATCTGTGTATGCAGGAATATTAGCATTAAATAATGATACATATTCATTTGAAAAATTTAATCAAAATGAAAAATACATAGAAACTTATATAATTACTACCTCACGAATAGAAATAATAATTATATTAGTAATATCAATAACAATAACAGTAATAATACTAAAACTATGACAATAATAATAATAATAATAATAATAATAACTGTAATATTAATACAGTTGTCTAATGTTCAATGTAATATCTAACATGCATTTACGTTTATTTTTGTTGCAATTTTTAAAAATATTTAAATACCAATTAATATATGTTTTAATAATAATAATAATAATAATAACATTTAATTTAAATAATTAAACATCTTTGCAATATGCATTTTATTTAACAAATAAATATCAACATTTTACATTATAAAAATAAATTTTGACCAAAATATTGTTATTTATTTGTTACCCAATTTAAACGGTTTATATGTATGCAACTATTAGATTCAAAATATTTAATATGTTATGACATAAAATTATTAATATTAGCATAATTATATATCAATTTAATATAAAATAATTTATATTAGTCCATTCATATTATTCAATAGAAGGAATACAAACTTTCTGGACCAACAAAACATTGCATGTGAAAAAGTGCTGGAGAGGAGGAGCTCGGACACCAATGGATATTTGTGTGTGAGTGTGTGTGTGTGTGTGTGTGTGTGTATGTGTGTGTGTGTGTGTGTGTGTGTGTGTGTGCGTCTGAAAGCAGATCTGTGTTGGAGAACTGGATAAACACGAAAGCTTCCTCAGAGCCTGCAGGCTTCCAGTTAGTCCTGTCAGGCCAGAGTCTCTCTAATCTTCAGCCTTCCACCATCACTTCTGCATAAAGCCACAGCTACAGACATCAGCCAATTCCTTCTGCTCCAGCCACGGCAAGATCAACCGAAAACGCTCAAACCAAAGCAATGTCAACAAACATAACGTAAAGCCTCTAATACAAGACCACTTCTATTAGAAGACAACCAAGTATGAGTTGAAAAATAACACGCCATGACCTCCTATTAGAAGTTTCATGGTAATTATCAACCTCAACATTACTATGAATTTTACTGATTTTCAAATCAGAATTTATAACTCTTTTTTTGTATGAAATAGCATCATGGAAAATGTTGTATAGACATAAAAAATATAATGGAGTGGTGGGGTTATTTTAAAAAACCTACATAGGCATTCTGATTAATAATTATTATTATTATGGATTTCTTGATACATCCATCACATTAAGCTTTTACAAAGTTATTTTTATCTTAGTTTTGTTGTAATTATGAGAAATAATCTAGATTATTTTAGAAGATTAAAATATTAAAGATTAGTCAAAATTAATTTCTAATTGTTGCTATAGAAAAGAAACATGATTTTTTTGTTGACTTGTGACAAATATTGACTAAAGAACATGATATAGAACATGGTGCAAATAACTTTTGTAGAGTTTTGCATTGGGACACTTCCTAACAAAAGATTTTCTCTGAAGCAAAATCCACTTTGGTTCATAAACGCATGGATCAGTAAGTTTCTGCAGAGAAACTAGAATAGAAAGTGCTGACCACAACCCATTAGAACATCTGTGCCAATATCCAACATCAGTTTTCATTCCATATTAAGGGGTGACTTTAAAGTTTTTTTATTTATTTGTTTAGGGCCTTGATTATCTTAGCATTTATTGAAGAAAAAAGAAGAAATAAGATAAAATGTTCAATTTCGTTACAAATTCAAGAAATGTACAGAAATGCAATGAAAAGAAAATTTCAATGCTGGATTATTTGACTTTCAATCGTCACAGACCTGCATTTCTTTGTATTTTAGAATAAAAGCGCTTCACTGGCAGACTAAATAGTTTAGATTATGGAAGACGTTGTGCATTTACAGAGACGCAAAGGGGGAGACCTCTGAGAAAGGCCACGAGAAGACGTCCAGCGCGGCGAAGTTTATAGTCAAGTGCTTTTCCAGCCACAACCCGACCTCAGAGGTCAACAAGAGCACAAACACAACCATAACAGATTGTCACCAGACCAATTAGTATAAATCATTGCTGGTAAACCATCAGTCTAAAGTTTGGTCGAGGTTCTTAGATAACAAGAACAGCAAAGCTTTTAAATTCAAAGACAAGACTTGACAAACGAACAGACTGACAGACAGGTATCATAGACAGACAGACAGACAGATAGATAAAGCAGACCAGATGGATGGACTGATAGACAGAGTTAGAAACAGAAACCCAGACAGACCGAGGGAGAAATAGATGGATGAAAGGATAGATAGATAGATGGATGGATGGATGGATGGATGGATGGATGGATGGATGGATGGATAGATAGATAGATCAATCCTACTAATAGATAGATAGATATGTTGATCAATCCTACGAATAGAAAGATAGATAGACAGACAGACAGACAGAAAGAAAAGAAAGAAAAGAAAAAAAAAGAAAGAAAGGACAACTCAGGAAGACAGAGAAATTCAGAAAGCAAGCCAGACAGACATATACAGACAGACAGAAGTGAGAAAGGAACATGTTTAGATTGATGGATGATGTACTTATGACTATGGACGGACAGACAGACAGACAGACCAATATAAACTTTATTAGTCTCAGTGGGAAAAGTGTAATTCCCAAGGGGTGAATCAAGGCTAATCGAACATCTCCTGGATGATGGTGGAGATCTCGCCAAACAATCGAGTGTCCCAGGAGGCGAGTCCTCCACCAGACGCGCTCCGTTTAAAGAGGCTGAAGAACAAGCAAACACCTCGCTGTCTGTCATCAGTCCGACGGAGAAAAGCAACACACAGTTCTCACCTTCTCCCACTCGGGAACGCGCTCCTCAGCTGATCAAACAGCCGCAACAACAACAGCGTAGAATTCCCCACAAATGCCTCATGTACCATTCCCGGTGTTCTAAAATGTTTTTCCTACACGGGAGAATTTCCTACATCACGCTATGCGCATGCGCGTTGTACAATCATGTCATGTTCTGGCCACTCTTGAAAGTAAAAACGGAGAGTTATATCTATCTTAAAATGTACATTTTAATAGTGTTAATTGAACAATCATAATATACATTATGATTTAGAAGTTTAAACATTTTCAACGAATGTTCACAGAATTATAGTTAAACTGTGAAAATCACCTTACAAATGCTCAGAACTTGAATTTGAATAAAATGTACAATTTGCACGTCAGTAAGGACAATTCCTGCTCAGTGACCTTAGCCTGAGAGTCTGTTTTCAGAGTTTTTCGTCGTGATGAAAAGCTGATGAACGCAATTAAGAAGTTCGACGTGCTGTAAAGTCAGGGAACTTAGTGTTTCTATTTTTATTGCTATAAAATAAATTAAAAAAGAAATATATTTAATCGCTTAAATGATATTAAAAGAATCACCGTCATTGAACGTGTCTTTTTAACGCGCATGCGCACAGATGTAAGAAATTGTCCCGTGTAGGCCAAAACTTTAGAGCACCGGGCTCGGGAACCGTACACACCTCCCCGTAATCCCACTACAGACCTCGTCGAGGAGGCTCATCAACACCATTGTGGACAAGCTCGTGCGCGCCGCCCGCGACACGGATGGGAGGAAAGAGATAAACGAACGGCAGGGTGGGGTGAGATCACGCGCTCATTAACGCGTCCTGTTTGAACAGATGTCTACCTGACAGGAATATGCGTCTGGAAAAGTGGATAAAGACTTTCGGAGTGGGGGGAAAAAAACAACACTTTCTAACACCTGCACACAGATGTTTGAGGAAATTATCAGCCAAACCACTCAGACTTCATATGTCAACGCGGCTGTTTCGAATGCCACACAAGACGAGGAGCGGGGAGACGGTTCGAGGCCCGGGAGGAGAGCGAGACCTTGGGCGCACTTGTTTGCTGTGCTGTGGTATGTATGAATGGCCAGTTCTGTCCAGACTGGATTTCCATGTGAGGTTTGCATTCAAATGACAAAGGGCTGAGAAATGACAAACGAGGAGACACCTTCTGTCTGTCTGTCTGAGGCTGAGGTGTAAAGACATACCTGTAAAAAAATACAAAGTTATAAGTTACAAGCCATCAATTCCAACTTGAGTAAAAGTTGTGAAGCATCCAGTTACAAAAATTACAAAGTGAATAGCAATTACAGAGTTATAAAAATCTACAGTAAAAGGTACAAGCTATAAATTCCAACTTGAGTAAAATATTTAAATTGCATGTGCATTAAAAATTACAAAGTAAATAAAAATTTCAAAATTTTAAAAATACAAAAGTTACAAGCCATCAATTCCCACTTGAGTAAAAGTCCTAAAGCAGCCAATTTTAAAAGAACGTAAGTATTTTACTTGTAGGATGCCGCATTTAGAAAAACACCCAAGAATTGTGAAAAACAAGAAACTCTTTATATTAGAGGTTTTTCCTGCTTATATAGAAATTCAATTTTAACACAGTGCTTCAAAATGGCAGAACAAAATTATAAAGAAAGCAAAAAGTTAGTCTCAGTCAAACTTAAATGTGCAAAATTAAGGATCCTAATTCACTTTTGCATGATTTAGCTCATAAATAGCATCTAGTACCTTCGGCACCCTGCAGATGGCGTTGACACCTTGTCCGCCCAAGAAATCAACCGCAGTCCGCAGTAGAAGAAGATGCTGATGACTTAATGTAATGAGTAACTGGAAGTGTCCATTCAAATGCACTGAAGTAAAGTGTACAGATACTCAATCAAAAATGTAGTCAAGTAGAGAGTAAAGGTTATTTACATTTTTGAAAAATACATATTAGTCCATTCAGAAGCTTTATTATCTTTTAAGTTGGACTGGAAGTGTAAGCCTTCTAGATGTTGGTGTCTACGTCCATCTTCAGCTTCACTTGATAAAAATGAATCTGATGCACATGGACCCACTGTAAAGAAAAACCAGATCAGAAATATTTGAAATGGTGCTGTTCGCCTTGCAGATGTGTAGATGTCAATGATGGATGGAAGCGAGACACAGATGATCTTCTCAGTATGTCCTCACCATGTTCTCACTATCCTCTGCAGGTTGTGGTCCTGAGGTTCTCTGTCAGACGAACACCGAGGAATCAGATGCTCTTCACAATCTCCACTTGAGCTCCATCAGTTTGCAGTGGAGAACGATCACTCTGAGATCTCCTGAAGTCAATAACCATCTATTTCGTAAAGTCGAGAGACAAGTTGTTGGCTTTCGGCCAAAAAGTCAGGCATTCCTTCTTGTTGCTGTATGCTGAGACATCGCTCTTGCTGATTAAACCCACCACCGTCATGTCAAACTTGATGATTTGAGCTGTGCATCACAGTCATAACTCCGCAGAGTGAACAGCAGTGGACCGAGCACACAGCCCTGTGGAGCTCCAGTGTTGGGGCCTGAGGTGATGTTTCAAAACCAATCTGGGACTCCAGGATCCAGTTGCAGAGAGAGGTGTCGAGGCCCAGCAGGTTCAGCTTCTCAATCATCTCATGACGGATGGTTGTGTTGAATGCTGAACTGAAGAACAGCATTCGAACAATGGTGTCATTATTTCCCAGGTGAGTGCTAATAGAGAGGGACGGTGATGTCATTGTTCATAAAGACATTTCGACCATGTGCGAACATATACGTATATTTGTATAAGTACCGGTGCATACATTTATATTAAAAAAATATAAGTAAAAAAAATTATAATAATGGTATAAAGGTTAAATGAGAAGTACAACGCATTCGATATGCATATATAAATAAAAAAATAAAAATACACACAAACGTGTGCACAGACAAAAATACACTTTGTTCAAAATATCATCACTTTTATTTAAATAAAGATTTTAAACTTTCACATTTTTAAGAAATATTAGGTATTTTTTGCTGATACAAGATGTTTTAATATACTTGATGTTTATTTGTTTGCTTTTGATGGTGGACGTTTTTGATAAAAAAAATCACATTTTGACAAAAATATGACAGGTGTTATTAATATGTTGGTACAAGAGAAATACCAGTGGTGTAAATCGAATCTAAAGAACGTTTAAAAAAAATGAAACTTCAGTTATGCTAGATGTGGTTTTGGTTTTGAGGCTTAAAATATCACTAGACCATTTTCAGTACTTGAGACAGAAACTTTATCTGATGCACTTCAGCTTCTCAGTTTCAGCTCAGATCCTTCTTCCAACAGTCAAGTTCACGTTCAGTGGAGCCCGCGGCTCTCAGGAGACCGTTCTTCATTCCATCTAGCAGATGAAAGTCACTATTATGACATTATTGTGACAACCTAGTTGAAGCTTGTCCACACAGACCGTGCTCTCCCGCGCACCAAAATAAGACTAATAAAATATGTAAAAAATAATAATTAAAACGTGTGTACATCATAACTGCTTTCTCTGCTACCTTCTAATAGTACATTTTTTAATTGTGCATTTTTATTCTTCAGATCCTCGTGTTATCATTTGAATGTGATTTAGACTAGAACTAGAAAACGTGTGTGTGTGCGTGATCATTAAGTCCTCATTATTCGCTTTGCTGCGTAAAAAAACCTACACGTATTGGTTTTAGATGCCCGCCTCTTTTGTCCAGACTCCAGCAAGCAGGAAAAGTGAGATCTCCAAGTTCACCCAAGGCAATTGTTCGGAAACCTGGAGTCAAAGGTCACATTTGCACCTGTGTCTTAGACCAAACAGCCCGTGTGCCACCAACAGAGATCTTTCAGCTCTCACGGCTTAGAGCTTCTGCTCCATTCCAGAAGACACGGCCAGAGGAATTCACCAGAACACAGAGTATCAGACAGCAGCAGCTCCAGAGAACGAGATCTTGCTTTTCTTCGCAAAAGAGACGTTGTTATGACATGGGTTTAAAAAAAAAAACAAACAAAGACGTTTTACATTTCAATCAAGACATCTAAATGTTCCTCAAACCCGCAATGTTCAGATCTATAAAGCCATCAACATATTATTTGCAAAAACATTTGGCTTTCAAAAAATTGGTATTAAATTTGAAATGTTTTTCAAAAAACACATTGGTCGAAATGAAACGTCACGTGCGTCGCGTCAGACGGGTGACGTCACATCTCTTCATCATCTTTATTATCCCGAGAGCCCTTCTGCTCCACACTTACCCTAATCGTTCTGTGCCGTCAAAAGACGCGCGACTTTCCCTTTAATTACTAACAATGCATCAGCCTGAGAGTGTGACAAATCAAGGTTTACTTAACAAACACGTGGCTCCGCCCACGTGTCTGGGTGACGATGATTTATTAGCACTAAGTTTTGCCTACTCAAAGGCAGTTTAATGATGTGTACTTTTTGGTACATTATTTAAAAGTATTCACACTTCGTTCTTTTAACATGGATGAGCTCAAGTCAGCGTTTGAATGTGCTTTATCGTCAGCTTTAGTCAATTGCTTAAAAGTACTCAAAGTTGCTTTAATTTGACATTTAACACTTTCTGGCATTTTTTAAAATGCATTTACAATACTTTTTTGACTTTGATCAACTGAGTATCTTACTTGATTAAAATATGAGTTTACATATCAAGTCATCTTAATTGCCACTTGAATTTATAAGAATTATTTTTATTTTACAAATCAAATCGACTTTAATTATGATGCTGAATTGTACTAGTTAAACATTTCCCCCTACTAATTCATATTTTAATGTATTAATTAATCCCATGAAGTAAATTTTTCAGACAAGACTTTTACCGAAATGTGCATTTAGAAATGTATCCATTAAATGACGCAGAGTGAACATTTCACTAATCTGCCAATTAGTGAGCGTATTTCAGTAAAATCCCGCTAAAGCCCTTAACTACCACCCATTCTAACTCTGAAAGGTTACATAATAAAAGGCAAAGTAAACAAATCAATTTTCACATCACAAAGACATCGCTTATGCAAGACAGGCAAACCTCAGCACCGCTCATTTATTGAATGCCAGGGAACAAAATAAAACCACAATCCGACCATCAGCCTCGGACGCGTTCTATCCGACACTTGTGTCACCAGCCAGTTAAAATAGTTTTTATTTTCCTCAAACAAGATAAGCACGGTATGGAATTGTGATGGCAATGACAGGCGAGTCATGTGATCCGTCTAAGGCAGGGGTGTCAAACATACGGCCCACGCAAGTAGGTTCGATCAGGCCCGCCGAATTGTTTGGAAAAAAAATAGAAAAAAAAAAACTTTTTAGCAGACAGTCAATGAATTGCAGCAAAAAAAAAACTTTTTTTTTGCTGCAATTCATTGATTGTCCGCTAAGGGGCGTTTCCATCGAAGTAGAACGCTGCATCACTGAGATGGACAGAATGTTAAGAACGGAAAACAGGTGTTATCCACTACCTATCCGCTAAAACCTCATTAATCAAAATGTTCCAAACGGAGAAAGATAGATAAATAGTGTAAATGCAAACAGTATTTAAGACTTAAATACTGTTTGCATTTAAATATTGCATGTTTCATTTATGAAGTTTACGAATGTGACTTTCATTGCACATTTAATATCACTCTCCTTAGTTTGTAAGGTGTATGCAGGGATTTCATTTATATTTTATATAAGTAGTTTAAAATTCAGTTCTTTAAAATCCTTTACTATATTTTTCATTACCAATTTAAGTTGTGTGCCTTTGTACAATCAGTGGGATAAGTTGCAATGCCTAAATGTGAATGATAAAGGTAAATTGCACATTTGTAAGGAATTATGAGGACATTCTTGGAATGTTTTGTAAAAGCATAGTTCATTAAAATTCAATATGTTCCTAATGTTCCTAAAGAAAATACATGATATTTTGATATTTAATGCAGAGTGTGGTATAATTTTAATGGTCCGGCCCGCCTGACATCTCCTTAGGTCGTATGTGGCCCGCTATGCCAAATGAGTTTGACACCCCTGCTCTAAGGCATCGTTTACTGGATAAAGAGAACTAACATTGGCCATAAGCGGGCGTCTTTCAACTCCGTAAAACCGGATCCATGAGCCTCAGAACTATTTCTATCCGTCCTAGAACATCTCCACATTGGACATTTGGATCAACTCCGAAACATTTCCCACGAGCCGCTACAAAAATACATCCGTCTGCGCGCTAGTGATCCGAGCGGCGATAAATTACTCTACAGTGGTTCATAAATGATCATTTTAATGACACTTCCAGTCCCGATTCGACTGTACAGATGTGTGCGTATGGAATACGGCTGAAAAAAAAAAAAAAACACGAAACAAATCAAATTTGCTTCTGTGAATTAGCAAAAAAAAAAAAAAACACGTCTGGCGCCACCTTGTGGATCTCAAAACAAGTGCGCGGCACAGAAAGGAGGTAAAGGCCATGGGAAGGTCACTTCTCTCCGTCCCTCAGGAGCCGGCGCTTCTCCAGCTGGTGCTTGGTGATGACGTACTTGAAGAACTCGTAGACGGACCAGCTGATGGCGGTGGAGGGCACCTGGTAGATGACCCTGGCCTGGACGCCTTTGAAGTAGGCGGGGAGGCCGCCGAGCCTGTAGACGGTCCGGAAGGCGTGGCCCAGGCCCGAGATGCGTCTCCCGCTCTGGCAGACGGAGCCCAGAGCCACCGACTCCTGCGTGTTGAGCAGCGTCTTGCAAACGTCCAGCGGGGTGGTGGCGGCGGCGGCGATGGCTCCGGCCAGGGCGCCCGACACCATGTGAGAGGAGGGGTTGTAGTGTCTGTGGGGGTTGAGCAGCTCCTGGAGGTACTCGTAGGTCATGAAGTGCAGCGCCTGGAAGGGCACGTTCATGGTGAGCTGCGTGGTGTAGCTGCGGTAGAAGGCCACGCCGCCCTCCTGACGCCACACGCAGCGCATGCAGTCCAGCACGCCGCGGTACGGAGAGTTGTACATCTGCATCCTCTGCTTCACCACTGGGACGGGAAACACAAGCAGATGGGAAGAGGAAGGTCAGACGGATGAAGGAAGTACAGTGGGCCCATCAAAGGCGCGTCTGTGGTGGTGTCTGGTTCCGCCACCTGTCCTGACTGACCGCCGGACGTGGCACAGCTGGTCATTAGTGCAAGGCCAGTCTGATCCCAGCAGACCCAGAGCGTGTGATAAGCAATCGGGAAATAAACTGGGTGGCTCTAGTCTGCCACCTTCTGGCCAGGAGTGGGAACTTTACATGAGGCGCATACACATCTCTAGCAAATCAGAACGCATTATTAAATATACAAATTGACTGTTTGCGTGTGTGTGTGTGTGTGTGTCTGTTCTATCAGACCGTAAAGACACAGAAAGACAGACAAATAGGTAAAAACAAACAGAGAAAAAGTGACAGATAGAAAAATAAAAATAAAATTGACAGACAACAACAGAGAACAACAGAAAGACAGAGCAAGAAAACAGACATACGGTTAAATAGAGGAAGACAGATGGAAAAATAGGAATAGGAAAACAGACAGACATAAAAAGGAATGCAGATCGATAGAAACAAGAACATACAGACAGTGGTAAAAGGAAAAAGGAAAACAGACAGAGAGAAAAAGAAAACAGACAGAAAGACAGAATAGAAAAACAGAAACAGCAAAACAGACAGATAAAAAAGGAAGGCAGACAGACAGAAACAGAAAGACAGACAGGAGAGGAAAGCTGACAGACAGAAAGACAGATAAAAAACAGGAAAATAGACAGACAGTTTGAGACAGAAAATAGATTGATTGATTAATGGACGGACAGACAGACAGACAGATAAAAAAGGAAAGCAGGCAGATAAGAGAAAAACAGACAGATGGAAAGATAGAAATAGGAAAAGAGACAGACAGTTACAGAAAGACAAACAGAAAAAATAGATAGATAGATAAAAAAGGAAAGCAAGCAGATAAACAGACAGATAGAAAGACACAAACAGGTAAACAGACAGAGAAAAAACAAAACAAAACAGAAAAACAGACAGTCAGGAAATGACACGTATAAATACCTTCTGATGGATTCATAGCAGCGTCATGAAGCAAAGTAGCCACACACCCGGCCGTGCCTGTAACACACAACCTCCACAATCAACACAACACCCATCACCAGCACAACCTCCGCAAGAACCAAAGAGACCCGAGGATTCTGCGTATTACCAAGCAAAACCATCTACTGATGCACGTCAGCTCAAGATCTTCAACGTGAATTTAGGTCATGAGGTCAAAAGATAATCGGTTTGCTAGTCACATGACCTAAACCCGAAGGTCCGAACCACATGACCTTCATCCCAGCAGTTGTGAGGTTATTGGACGTTTTTAGCAAATTACCACAACTAAAATATATGAGGAGACACATAATATATGAGGAGACTTCTTGATTACAATTCTAATTTATGCCAAGTAGCTTTATGGGCATTAAAATAGTCAAAAAATTCAACTAACTGCCAATAATAGGTTAACAGTTACTTACCCGCAGACCTGTTTAAGAAAAAACACACTTTTCTCTATGCTTAGACACAAACGCCAAGATTTAGAGACGGAGAGAAATAATTACGCTAACACGCAAACCCTAGTGTTTGTACGCAGGCATCGCGCACGCGCACTGCTACACTAATGCAAAAATCTGAAACGCAACGGGAAAAAAGTTTTGATAGTTGAGAATGCAAGTGAATAACAACTGAATATTAAAAAGAATGGCAGGAAAGTTTACGTCCTGACGTCGCTACACCGTTAAGCATTATCCAATAAAAACATGGTGTTGTCCTGAGGACAGCTGTGATTGGCTCCTGCGCCCGCAACCAGGAAATGAATGGGATTGAAATACCGGAGATTGTTTTACATTTATGTATTTTTAAAGCTTCGTCTAAGAGCCATACGCAGCCACCAAAAGAGCCTTATATGTCCCTGCTCTAGATGGATCAAAAGATAGATAGACAGACAAATATAGAAAAATATCAATTTAGTAGCTCTTCCAATACATTTAAAATGAATTGCACTTATACTTAAGTACTTAAAATTAAACCGGTACCATTCGCCAAATGGCTGTTGGCTCCGGGATGGATGGCATCGCCAAGGACTTTTTTCAACCGTTCGTAACAGGCGAAGTAAAGTGCGTGCGCCGGCCCCGCCCCTATCGCTGTAACATTCAGGCCTCTGATTGGCCTCCAGATCCCCTCCGTCCTCACGATGCGCCACAGAGCGTCCATCACGTTGCGGTAACGGGCTTTGGGGTCAGGCTGAAGGCTTTGCATACGGGTCTGAAAAAACAGGGAAAAAATTCACATTGAAATTTGTGGAAAGTATATTTTTAACACAAAACTATTTTAGTAAAGAACACATTTAATACATGGCAAATTCCAACTCCTAAAAATACCTTAATTGAAAACAAAACCACTTTTTTTTTAAACGATGTCTCATACCTCATACCTCATCAAATATCAATTTTCATTGCTGGGCTAGACTTGAAAAATGTAAATTCAATACAAGTGCAAAATATTTGTCAAAAAAAAAAAACACCTACTTTTTTCCATACATTTTATGCAAATATCTACTACCAACACACACACACACACACACACACACACACACACACACACACACACATTAACCAATTAATCACGCTTATCCAACACAATTAAGGTTTGGGTTATTTCTCAACGTTAAAGGATAAAGGACAGTGTTAATTAAAAACAAAAAAAAATTTTGGGCAAAAAAATTATCGCTAGATTAATCGAAAAGTTATTTGATTAATGGAAAAAGTTTAATAAATAAATAATCGATAGAGTGATTGATTAGAAAATAATCGTTAGTTGCAGCCCTAAAATGATCATTTAAAATTTGATCATATGAAATTTTATCATACAATTAAAAACAACAACTATGACAAAAGACAGAAAATATATTGTTATATATAAAATATTTGACAAAAGCGAGGTACTTAATAATATTACGTTTCATTTTAACCACTTTATTCATTTAATAATGTCAAGTTTTATTTAACTTTGAACACTTTGAAATTCCACAAAATGAAGACAATGCATT
The DNA here is from genome assembly GCA_017309775.1 of Paedocypris sp. Pulau Singkep. Classification (NCBI taxonomy): domain Eukaryota; kingdom Metazoa; phylum Chordata; class Actinopteri; order Cypriniformes; genus Paedocypris; species Paedocypris sp. Pulau Singkep. The sequence continues at coordinate 2,585,153 of MU204446.1, forward strand.
TTGACAAATCTCTTTTGTTTTTCTTTTAACCTAAAAGCCGTTCACACCCTCAGACATCCTGAATTTAAATTCCAAGACTGAAGTTCAGTATGTGCGCGTCAATCAAACCGTGGCACGAGGTGGGAGGCTGCAGCAGAACGTGGTCTTTTACCACAGTGAACACCAATCAAATGGCGGGTAAGTATCAGAGCTACACTACAGCGGCGCTGATATTCCTTCAGGGAAAACACAACTTCCTCTGTAAGCAAGGCAGACGATCACAAAAACTCATTAAAGCATCAGTTCCTCAATACACCAGAGGAAATGCAACTTCTCAGAAGGAAGTTCCGAAAGAACACGCTTGCCAAACACAAAAGGGAAAAATCAGGTTGAACAACTCTGACCTGTGGCAGACTGAGATTAGCACACAATAGAATTACGCCATCAAACTATTACATTATTTAGTGAGTCAATAAGGAGGATGCCAGGTATTGCAGAAATGTTAAAAAACAACAACAACAGTTTAAGAGTAGACATAAGTTTAACACATTTCTACAACATCTGGCAATCACCCTCCATTACCTCCACAATGTGGCAGATTATTATGATTAGCAAACAATAGCATCAAGCCATCAAACAATTCCATTAGTTAGTGAGTCAATAAGGGGATTGCCAATGTATTTCAGAAATGTTTAAACAAAAAAAAACGTGTTTAAAAGCAAACATAAGTTTTACACATTTCTACCACACCTGACCCAACATTCCTCCAAAAAAGCCTTTTTTTTCACGAGACTTGTGGCAGATTATGATTATCACATAATAGCATTGTAAGATCATAAGCCCAGGGCTGAAAATAAGCAGGGGCTCACGTACAAGTCACAATCAGCTGATTCTGCAAGTATGTATAAATATAAAAACATGTATAAGAAAAAAAAATGAAAGGATGAAGTTAAACTGAAAAATGAAATTATTTTTGCCCACAATACCGCAAAAAAAACCCAACGTAAAAGACATGTTGACATCTTGGCTGCTTTGATGTATATTTTATATATTTGCTAAAACATTTTTGGCAAAATGTGTTAGCTTCAGATGTGAGAATCACAACGATTCAACGTTTCTTACCGTCTCTTTAACATCGAGTTAATCTGAAAACTGGAACTTTGGCTACGGTTTAAAAAGCGTTTTTGCCCTGATTCTCATTGTGGCATAACAATAAATAATGCAAGCGTCTGTGAGACATTGTGTTTTCTGTATTGTGTTGCAGGTTCGAATCCCAAACCAGCAGGTTTCAGTGTTAAATTAATATAAAAAAAAAAAAAAAACAACCGCCTGCATTCCCAAGTTCAACTTAATGCTGAAAACATCTAAATCCACCTTATCCAGGCTGGAGACAGACTGCTCATTCACTTGTTGTACAAAAATGATGTCACGTTGGCTCGTGTTCGCTAAAGGACAAAAGCGCGGCCTGTTCGGGGTCCTTCTGAAAAAGAACAGCTTAAAAGAGACATTAAAGTGCTTTTGTCTCCAAACAGAGAACACTTTATCCTGTTAGGACTCCTTCGCCACGGACAAGCCGTCCATTCACAGTCTACCTAACACAAATGTCAGGCGTCTTATCTTTATGGCTGCCACAAATAGAAAATACCCGCGCTTCACCCAGAGCGCATGCGCACTAAACCATGACGAGCGTCAACTCGGTCACGTGGTGCCTCGGCACAAGAAGCCACGTGTGACCTTCCAGTTATGTGCGTGTTTCATAATGACACCCCACGAGCGGACACGAGCACTTTACACCGCGGGCCGCAATCATACTCCACGCAAAATGTGCCCAGATATCCGCGTGCAGTGATCGCGGTGTCAGTCATTAGCCAATTAGCACCGAGAGGCTACAATATTCCAAAGCTTATAGGATTACGCTAAATGCCAGTTACGCTCATCTAATGACCGCACACTAACTTAAACGACAATTATAAACGACACGCGTTGAGAGGAAAGGCAAGAGCAAACTGTCCCGCACCGCTCCAAAACTTTTGCCCACAGTGGAGAAACTAACTCGACCTTGCCCGGCTGGAGCTCCAACAAGGGCACGCGGGTCCCGCTAATGCGCGTTGTAATCCCGCGTGGACGTGTGTGTGCGCCCGCTCACCTTCACACAATCAATGGGGAACATCAGGCAATGCTCCATGATGCCCGCCACTGCGCCCGCTAACATGTGGGTGCTGGTGGAGGCTCCCTGGGGCAGACACTCGTAGTCCGGTTCCGGCGAATCGTCGGCCTCGTGCGGGCCGTGCAAATGTCCAAAGTGCAGCCCGGGTTCCGGTGCTTTCCGAGGCGCTAAAGTCCCGACGATGCCCTCCGAGACGCCCCACAATCTGCCTCCGAGCCACTGGATCTCCGCGCCGGCTGACGCTCCAGCCACCGGGGCATCGCCGCCCGTCCTGTCCGCTGTCATCAGCCGCCTGCGCACGAAACCATCCGCTTCCATTTGAGGCAGCCGGTTGTCCGCAACCATGCGTTCAGCGCCCGGTGTGTCCGCCTCGAGCTCGGGCCTCTCCCGCCTGCGCACCGGGGAGAGGACGCTGCTGCTGCTGGAACTGCGCAGCAGGAGGTGACCGACAGCAGGCCGCGAGGGGAAGCGGAAACGCCCTCTCGCGCCAACGAGCGCTCTGATTGGGCCGGTGCGTTGTCTGTCAAGACAAAGCGCGCGCGCCGTCGTGACGTAGGCTGCAAGTGTTGACGGGAAAGTCGGCTACGTTTCTTGTGAACCGTTTTATTAAATTGTAAGCAATGCTACCGAATTATGCACAAGCCGGAGCAGCCATAATCAATTCTGTTATCGTTAATAAAATAAAAATTACATGGTTTTTACAGGAACTGACTTTTTTGTTTACTGACCAATGGCAAATCGAATCACTGATTATGTCACAGATATTTTTTTCATAGGTTTTGTAAAAATCAGCACAGTTTAAAAAAAACAATTTTTTATTCGGCTACAATGAAAATTAATAGGAATAGCTATTAATAGGAAAACGTGAAATTCCCTGTTTCTTCTTGTTTCAAATGTTTTTTTTTTCTTTTCTTTTTCTAACTAAGAAAGTTCATTTAACTAATTGCTAAAGTATATTTTATAGAACAGTCTAATTAGCTTGTGAATGAAGGACACCAAAGAGGACAACTGTAAATACATTTTGCCAATAAAAGTTATTTTTGTCCAATAAAAGTGAGAAAAAGTACATAATAATAATAATAATAATAATAATAATAATAATAATAATAATAATAATAATAATAATAATAATAATACTGGTATTAAGTAATGGTTAAGTAAATAATAGTATTATTAGAGGTTTCTTCTTCGTCTTTTTCTTATTCTTCTTCTTTTTGTGCACAGTTGTATTTTTGCACCAGCTATTTATTGTTTTTTTTTTTTTTCTTCCTTTATTCCGTTTTTTGCAAAATTTGTCTTCGCTGTAATCATTTACATTTTTTTATCATTTATAAAGTGTATCATACCCCCATCATCCTCCTCATCCCTGCTTTGAATTGGACTGTTGTTCTGGTTGAGATCTAGTCTTCCCCTGCTTTATCTCTGCGGCTGCCATCATCCCCATCATTACGTTTGTACTGAAACTCACAATCTACAGTATTTGTAGCCTGAGTGTCTGCATTCATTGTGTTTGGCATTGTTCTCTTGCATTAGGATTCGGCCCCTGTTGCGTTTTGTTCAAATACGGCCTTCTGAAAGTTTTCCCAAAGCACAAAAGTGTGCTTTCATAAATAAAATTGTGTAACCATATTGCTATTAAATTTAATCTACCTGTATAATTTGTGTTATACAGTCTTTTAATCAGTGAAATCAAGGTGAATTAATCACATATATTTGTGACCACATTCAAATTGTTTGTTCACAATTTGCATCTGACCAAAAGTTAAACTAGTCGCATCTTCTACATCTGATTAAAAACAAAGTACGTACAGTAGTTTGCTAATAATAAATACCGTAGATTCTCTTGATCAATATACAAAAATGAAACGAAAAAACATCAAGATACCTTAAGAATACGTACAGGTAATCGTGTTGTGCGCCCAAACAGCTACTGCAATTTTTATGTTTTACACTGATGGAAGATAAAATAATCTGCTGCGTTTACCACTCACATCTGAGTTTATAAAGAACAAATTAATAGCAACTTTAATTGGAACTTTTAATTTTATTAGGAAGAGATACAAAGATAAATAGACAAACAGACAGAGATAGACAGGCTGATTGACATACAGTGAGACAGAAAAAGAGAAAAACAGACAGACTAAGAAATAAACAGACAGGCTGATAGACAGACATATAAAGTGATAAACAAATAGACTGACAGACAGACAAACAAACAGAATGAATGATAAACAGACAGATTGATAGCCAAATATTCTGACAGAAATACATAGTGTTAAACAAACAGACAGACAAACAAACAAACAAACAGACTGCTAAACAGATATACTGACATATTTAAACAAACAGACAGACAGACAGACAAGAGATAGACTGTTTAACAGACAGTGATAAACAAACAGACACACAACAGACAGAGATTGGTAAACGGAAATTGACAGACAGACAGACAGACAGACAGACAGGTAGATAAAGTGATGGACAGAGAGAGCAGACAGATATAGGGACAGACAAACAGAGAGAGATAAACAGACAGACAGACAGACAGACAGAGAAAAAGTCAGACTGGTAGGTAAAGTGATAGACAGAGAGAGAGAGAGAGCAGATAAACAGACAGACAAGAGTTAGACTGAAAAAGAGATAGACTTTTTCAGTCTAAACAGACAGACGATGGACAGAGAGAGCAGATAAACAGACAGACCGACAGAGAGAGATAAACAGACGACAAGTATAGAGAAAGTGACGGACAGAGAGAGCAAATAAACAGTGAGACAGGTAGATTAAAGTGACGGTCAGAGCAGATAAACAGACAGACAGACAGACAGACAGAGAGGTGAACAGAGAATCATTCATCAAGCCGAAGACTAAACTGTCGATCTGGAGGAAACTAACCTGCTTTCTTTAATAATCTGAGCCAATCGGGCTGTAAGTACAGCAGCTTCCCTATAATTTAATTCCGACCGTGTCAAATTTCTGCCGACGAAGGGAAGGAAGGGTTCATTTTCGCTTACAAGAAGACAATTCCCCGTCTTGATCTGATTAAGGTGGTGCGGATGAGTTTCTCCAGGGATGCCCTCGACTCGCCGCGATGAAGGTGTTGGGAAACTCGAACTCCTCTAATAGGAGCCTGAACTTCATTTCTTGCTCATTGAACGGCCAAATCAATAGGAGTTGATTTTCGCAGCATAAGCAAAAACAAATAGAAGACGGCGGAAGCTGGGGGTGGTGTGGCGGCGATTACTCCGTCTAATTGAGTTTGGAATTCATTTAAGGCCTCGGTTCTGATGACCTCCTGAAATCCAACCTCAAGCCTGCGTAGGTGATGCATCATCTCTCCGGACCGTTAGTGAAGCTGGAGAGAGACTAGTGGGGTCTCGGAGGGGTCTCTTCACTCCTGATGCCTTCTCTCAGATGGAGAGAACATTTCTCAAGTGCGTTCTTCTGATGACATGGATTACTGCTTTGGATGATGTGTCTTTTATGGAAAGACGTTATTCAAGCGGCTTGTAGAAGTGTGTGTGTGTGTGTCACTTTTATTCCATTTTCTTCTTTAACTAAATGTCATTTATGATAATATTGTATGATAATCTAAAATCACGATTTATGATTTAAGATTATATGCCTTTAGAATTCTCAAATTTGCTTTATAAGCAAAAAAATAATTTTATTTTATTTCTCACGTGCACTGTATGGACAAGTGTGTATGTGTAAAAAGGGAAGGGGGGTATTTAACAATAAATGAAAGAGACAAGTTTCAAATTTGAAATTTTATTGCAAATAAAAGTATTACAAAATGTGAGGATGCGAAATTGTTCTTTGTTTTTGACGTCTTTGGAAAAAAAAGTATCTGATAAAACAAGCAGTAAATAGAAAATAAAAAATCTGCATCAGGCAAATAATATGAAGAAAAGCATACATTGGTAAATTATTTGCAACGCATATTAACAGTAAATGTTTAAATTAAACAATGTACTAAGTTAATGATTGAGTTATTATGATAATATAGCAACAACAACACAATAATACGTATTAGACTTTGACATTTGCGTTTGAAAGTTTCTGCTGTCACCTAGTGGTGAGAAATGAAAAATAATCAAATCTAGACATTTATTTGTATCGCAGCGCCTCGTAGCGGGAGAAAATAAAATGACACCACAAGACGCACGTTTATTTTGATATTGACAGTTTTATCGAATCGAACATTAAAAGTAACAAATGGCACACACGTGATTTCCCCCTCATTACTTTCAAGACAACACGATTTCTGTTTATTTGATGCAGAATAATCGGACCGTCTTGTGGATGTCTTGTTGGAGGGCATTTTACAATCTATTTGAACATTGATCTGAGAAGTTAAATATTCGGCAAAGCTGTAAATATGTACACGAAAAACATCAGACAGTAAATTATTTATAAAAACGAAAAATAGTACACATTCACAGGTATACGAGAGAGAGAGAGAGAGAGAGAGAGAGAGAGAGAGAGAGAGAGAGAGAGAGAGAGAGAGAGAGAGAGAGAGAGAGAGAGAGAGAGAGAGAGAGAGAGAGAGAGAGAGAGAGAGAGAGAGAGAGAGAGAGAGAGAGAGAGAGAGAGAGAGAGAGAGAGAGAGAGAGAGAGA
>MU204446.1:2592016-2615125 GCA_017309775.1 Paedocypris sp. Pulau Singkep
TAGATAGATAGATAGATAGATAGATAGATAGATAGATAGATAGATAGATAGATAGATAGATAGGTAGATAGGTAGGTAGCTGGATGGATGGATGGATGGATGGATGGATGGATGGATGGATGGATGGATAGATAGATAGATAGATAGATAGATAGATAGATAGATAGATAGATAGATAGATAGATAGATAGATAGATAGATAGATAGATAGATAGGTGGGTGGATGGATGGATGGATGGATGATGATGATGGATGGATGTATTAGTGTGCTTTACTGTACAGCGGGGCGTTAAATAAGGAAAACATTAAGTGGAGTTTTCCCCGAACACTCGATGGAGGAGGAGTTGTGGAGCTCGAGCTTTGGGTTCAGCGGCGTCAGAACTCGTCATGGCTGCGGCTCGAGCTCAGCATGTGCGCGGGGGTTTGATCTCTGTGACGCGGCGACGGATCCACAGCGCGACCCTCAAACCTCCGTACGACGCGCTCGTCATCGGTGCAGGTAGAGGCCGCGCGCACGCGCTCGCGCACAATCTTCAGTTTCAGGAGACGTTCACGTGAATCAACAGAAGAGAATGTGTTGCTTTAACTTCGGATGCAGTGCGCGTTAACTTTCCTTGTTTAAACGTTTACTGTATGACGCTATAACGCGACAAAAGTTGTATTTTCTAAACGTTTCTGACAGTTTAACACAATTGGAGTCACGTGATCGGCGTTACTTTTCCCATCGCTGATCTGTATTGCGCAATCACGGTGATTTTTGAGTTTTGTGAGGACGACTTTGGTTTAAAGTTTTTTTCAGTGCCAGAAGAGTTTAGAAAAGCATTTTGGACACGGATACTTCACGGCAAGCACAGTTAATTAGATTATATTTGTATATAATAATAATTGTAGCGTCACTTTTTTAGCGAACATCAGTATGCTGCAAAGATTGAGCATTTTTTACATATAAAACTATTCACTGTTAATTTCATCTGTTGGTAATATTTTGTTTTATTTAGTATTGCCTTTTGTAGTTACACGTTTTGTATGAACAGTATGTGTAAGCTATTAAATATGAAGTGTTTAATGTAAATGTACAGGATTTAACTAGTTTTGAGAAATAAATTCAATAGTTTACTTAATATTTAGCTTCATCGTCATCAACATCATAAGTATACATTGACATTAAAATCTAATGATTTGCAAAAAATCATCATACTAATGATAATAATAAAAATAATAATACTTATACGTATGAAACTTAATTCTTTTAACTGTGCCATAGCTAAGGACAGAATAAACAGCATTAAGAGATTTCAAGTCGTTTTCTCTTCTTTTAGGGCACAATGGCCTCATCGCTGTAAGTAAAAAAACAGCACATAAAAAATTAAAATAACCATGGAACATAAAGGAACATTATTCTCTAATATCTGTCTGCCGTGATGTTCCCAGTCAGCGTATTTGCAGCGAGGAGGACTGAAAACAGCGGTGCTGGAGCGCAGACACGTGCTCGGCGGCGCGGCCGTATCCGAGGAGCTTATTCCAGGTCAGACGAAGCATTTTACGTGTTGCTGAAATATTCAGTATCAAATATTGACCATAAAATGACATTATTCTTGGTTTCCCAGGGTTCCACTTTTCCAGGGCCTCGTATCTGCTCAGCTTACTGCGTCCCCACATCTACCAGGACCTGGAGCTCAAGGTGTGTTACTTGATCCTTTGAGGGACATTTCTCCACTGTGTGTGTTTGTTCAGAAACATGGACTGAAGGTGTACATGAGGGACCCCCATTCCTTCACCCCCATGTTGGAGGATGGTGTTGGAGGACGGCCGCCACGTTCTCTACTGCTGGGATCAGACTTGACTAAGACTCGGCGAGAGATCAGTAAATTCTCTGAGAAGGATGCCAAGGTTAATTCAGAATGTGTGTGTGTGTGTCTGTGTGTCTCACTCTGTGATTGGCTGGCCACCAATCAAGGGTGTGTCCTGCATTCTGGCCCAGCGTTGCAATGATTGGCTCCACCTCCACGTGGCCCAGGAATAGAAAAGCCCACGATAATGCACATGTGTGTGTGTGTTTGTGTGTACGTGTATTGTTCAGGCGCAGAATCATCTCAAACTGCGTGATTGCCATTTTGCATGCACTTTATTTTTACCTCTATTTCTTATCTTTCCAAAGGTCTATCCTGATTTTCTCGCGTATTTAGAAAAGTTGGCCTGCGCCATCCATCCGCTCCTGGACGCTCCTCCGGTTGATATTGCGGGCCTGACTCACGGCTCAGTGAGAAAAAGACTGTCCGCCTTGAGGAGTGTGAAGCCTTTGGTGAAGTCTGGTACAGTAATGGTGGCTATGAAGACCATCCTTGTTCTATTTATTGTTCTTATTTTATAATTTATAAAACATGATAATGTTTATTGAGTTATTGGATTTGTCATTTTCTTTTGCTGTTTGCATTTCTTTCCTCCGAAGGTTTGAAGCTGGGAAAACATATACCAGAATTTTATGAACTGGTAACTGCTCCTGCAATGAAGGTAAGTTACATTCTTTTAACCCACAAGTAGACAACTAACCCCACCAAACTAATAAATGCAACCTGTTTCTGAGACGACAACTTATCTGACTGGCACACACATACAAACACAGTGTATAGTGTATTTGTACATCTAATGTCTCTTAACATGCTTTTTAACAAATAACATATACTCTAAATATTAAATTCTTCACTAGTAAATGAACAAAATGTATAACATGTATTATACATAATTTATAAATGTTTATTATTAATTATGGCTAATTTATAACATTTTTACATGATTTTTAACTATTATAATCTATTATATCTATAATAATCTATCTATCTATATATCTATCTATCTATCTATCTATCTATCTATCTATCTATCTATCTATCTATCTATCTATCTATCTATCTATCTATCTATCTATCTATCTATCTATCTATCTATCTCTCTCTCTCTCTCTCTCTCTCTCTCTCTCTCTCACTCTCTCTCTCTCACTCTCTACCTAAGTGTTGTTAGATACATTTATAAAATGTTTATTACTATTTAAACTATAAATTAAACCTTTATTAATTTACAATTATTTAATTTCACAAAATTCCTAGAATTGTGTTTAGCATACTCTTAATGTAAACTTTATCATTTACAATTATTGCATAATATAACGTTCCTAAAACATGTGTATTTGCAGTATAGTAGCGTGTGTATATCTTCATAATCACATTATTATACACATTATGTATAATTAATTGCATTATAAAGTCAACATTGTCTAAATACTGGTAACCGTTACTGTATAATACAGTTAATAACAAACCCTGGTAATATTGTGTAATAATCTTAAAGGTGCTCAACCGCTGGTTCGAGTCGGAACCGCTGCGAGCCACACTAGCCACGGATGCAGTGATTGGTGCAAACACCAGTCCAAACAACCCTGGAAGCGGGTGAGTGTCATGCCAAACCGATTCTGACGCGCAGCCTTTAACTCCGCGGTGTGGCGCAGGTATGTGCTGATGCATCACGTGATGGGCGAGCTGGAGAAGGAGAAAGGGGCGTGGGGTTATGTGGAGGGAGGGATGGGGGGCGTGTCCCGCTCCATCGCCAGCTCGGCGCGATCTCTCGGGGCTGACATTTTCACCGAGGCTGTAAGCGTTCCCAGTCATTTTGCCATTGTTTAAAAAGTAAACAAAAAGTCAGCAATTTGCTTAATTTTGTACTATGTCTTCAGGAAGTTGCGCAGATTCTGATTGGTCGGGACGGGTCGGCCAGTGGTGTTGTGCTGACTGATGGAACGGAAATCCGTAGTAAAATGGTTCTGTCCAACGCGACACCCTACGTCACGTTTAAACGCCTCACTCCGCAGGTACGGCTCAGAAGTCTGAATGATGGCGTATCTCTATCTTCTATCTTTTATTACTATTAAATGTAATACTGCCTGTGTAAGTCCCTCATGTAAACACAAAAATGTCCCCATTGTGGGATTAATAATGCTGTTTTGTATTATATTGTACATGTTTTTTATCTGCCTTTTTAGCTAACAATTTAGCGAATTATACTGTAGATCTGGTTTCTATGGAAACCCATTTTAAACATTTTGCTCCTCAATAAGCTAAATTTCAAATTCAATTTTTTGTCACACAACTATACATACAGCATGATATGATGAAATCTTGGCCATCTGACCAATAGTCTTGCCAAGTCGAAATTGCGATTGGTTTCTTGTTAATGCAAGAGTCACTATCCAACTTTGATTATCTTTGCAATAAATCCCTATCCGTTTTTTTGTTTGTTTGTTTTTTTGTTTTGCTGAAATTGGCTTGCATAGGTTCCATCCATTAAATTATTAATGATTTTTTCATTACTCTGTCACTCTTTCATTACTCTGTCGGAGAGCTGAAGCCAATCATTTAACTTTATGTTTGAGGCAGGAAAAAGAAAGAATATTAAAATAAATAGAAAAAAAAAAACTTTTGTATGTAAATACATTTCTAGCATATTTATTGCAAATTAAATAGTAAATAAAACATATTACACATTTATTTAAATGTAATTTACTGATATTTTGTCTAATAAAAGTCATTGACTTTTGTGTGTGTGTGTGTGTGTGTGTGTGTGTGTGTGTGTGTGTGTGTGTGTGTATTTAGTTTAGTTTTGCACACGTTTTCGTGTTAATTGTTGCAAAGTCATTTTTGTTACTTTTCGTTACTACCGGTAGTCTCTCATGTCATTTTATTTCACCTGTTTATTCTTTTTTTATGATTGTTTTTGTTTTTTGATCAAGCCTATTGGTTGAAATTAACCATCAAATTTCAACTTTGCACATAACTCTAAAGTTATTTTAGTTTTGGAGATTTTTGGTGATTATACCATTTTGTTCTGCAAATTTGGATTTTAATATTTTCTATCTTATTTGATGAACTATAAGTAAATAATAGCCTTTCAAAAGCAAAATTTGGTTCTCTTCAATGTGATCCAGTGCAAAACATGATAATAAAAAAAGCTATTTATTGTTTTTGCAATAAATTCCTATGGTTTGTGCTTACAGGACGCCTTGCCAAGCGGATTCATTACAGCGGTGGATCAGACTGACTACACTTCCCCAGTAACTAAGATTAACGGTGAATAAATCACTAGATCCATCTCATAAAACGCATTAAAACATTCTGGAAAGAGCAGCACCAAACATTCACATTTGTCCTTGAGTAAAGGCCAAGAAAGGTAGTTTTAAGGCAAAACCTAAAACATTTTATCTTCAAGCAGATGCTTTAATCTGTAACTCTCACTGGATTATATTCCAATTATGCATTCAAAACAATCCATGCTTTTGTTGGGAATCTACAGTCTCTTGGGTCCTACTGTCCTTGTGAGGTCACTACAGGTCACAGAATTTTCCCACCTGCTGTGTTAACCCCTGATGTGCTAAAATGGATCGACCATGTTGTTGGGGTCTTAGACGTATTTTGCAGCTATAGCGAAGGTGGCGGAGAATAGGACGGAAATTTTTTGCAAAGGAAGAATTTAATTGTATTACTTATGTAGTGTAGGGATGTTTAGGTAAGACATGTCCCTTTTGTTAGGACATGAAAGATCGATGAAAATAAGTAAATATTTAGTCATAACACATGTTATGACAAGTGTTACAACATCTCCAACACTAAATCATGTTTAAAAATGACGTTTCATTTTTACACTTAATGTGATTGTAAAAGCCTAGCAAAGAACAACTAGCAAAGCAAATTTTGAAAAGAATATGATTAAATATTACAATTGTAAGTGACAAGTTAAGTATACATATTTAGTTAAATATAAGTAAAATATCTTATGCATCATGTTCAACATTTGTTTAACATTTGTGGGATTTAGTTCCCGAAAACGATTGACCTTGGAATAACTAACCAGATGAATTTCAGTGACTGTTGTGTGAGAATTGCATGGATTAAAATTCAAAATAGCTTCAGACAATTCACCCAGCTTTCAATATTCACTGCTACTGCTTTCATTCAACAGTTGCTCTGGACCAGCTGCCCAACTTCTTGGCGGCTCCAAATAGTCCGGATGGAAAAGCAGGACCACATCACCAGTGTTCGATCCACCTGAACTGTGAGAGCGTGGACCTGCTGGAAGAGGCTTACAGGGATGGGCAGAGCGGCCGTCCGTCCTCCAGGTATAGTCCAAGGATGCTGCGCTGGATAATGGACCGACTCATGTTTGCATTTTACTCTCACATGAAGGCATCAGACCTGAATTTGCTTGTCAGAACGTGGTGTTTGCTTTCTTCTCCATTCATAAGAGCCAACCAGACGGACTTAGATGATTCCCATTAGCTGTCGTCTTCCACAGGCCCATGTTGGAAATGACCATTCCATCCGTACTGGATCCCACTCTAGCGCCTCCTGGCTGTCACGTGGTGTCTCTCTTCATACAGTTTACGCCTTATTATTTGGAGGGTCGTCGTGATTGGACAGATATAGACAGAGAGGAATTTGCAGAAAATGGTAATTTGCATGTTGTGGGCACATTCACGCGCGCACACACACACACACACACACCACCTCTTGGCTTTGTGAATTTTTGTATTGAGGACATATTGCATACTAATTAATTGTTAATGCAATAAGTAATTAACAATAGTATTAGGTTAAGATGATATTCATTGTTTTTGTTGTAATAATTGTTAGGCGAATAATATACGGTATATTGAAATGTGAATGAACTCGTTTTAAGCTCAGGGACTGATTTAAAATTCTTATTTATTTCTTTATTTTTCGTAATTGTGTTTTTTTTCTCCGTTTTTCAGTCTTTGACTGGGTTGAGTGTTATGCACCGGGATTTAAAAATTCAATAGTGGGAAAAGACATATTGACTCCTCCGGACCTCGAGAGGGTCTTTGGACTCACTGGTGGTGTAAGTTTATTTTTTTTATTTGAGTGAATGTATGTATTTGTATATTTAGAGTTCATTTTTGTGTATTTATAGTATTTATTGTAGAATGTCAATAAATGCGCATTTATACACGTTCATTTATTACAATTATTAATTAATAATCAATAAAATACATCTAAATAATAATATACATTTTTTAAATGCACAAAGTATATGTACATGGTGCATTTGTTCTCGAGTGATCGGATAAAAATGCAAAAAAATTGCTTAATTATGGTTTAATGTGACATGTCCTGCTGATTGTCTATTTTCAATTCAGAGAAGTGTTTCAGGGTCAGAACATTGTTATTCAGTTATACAGTTGTTTCTCCATCTTGTCTGAGTGCATTGCAGTGTGGGTAATGTAGTGTAATTCATTGTGGGTAATAGACAAAATATTGTACTTCAAAACTAATGTATTATCATCAAACATGATCAACATTGCAAATTTAGAAATGTGACATTATTATTTATAACTATATTGGTGCTTGTATTTTTTTCACATGCCTTTATAATTATCATAACAAACAAGTTAGATGTTAGTTACAATCATAGTTACATGTCTAAAAAAATGTCTCTTTGGGCTCTTTTTAAAAGCACCATTGAACTACTATACTTTTAACACAATAACAGGGCTTATAATTATGTTATGTCATGATAACTGTAAATATACGTTTTGTATGCATTTTTCATTATTTTCAATACTTTTTATTTTTTGGCATTGAACAGATGAGTCATAAAAAAAAAAAACGTCCAGTGCTTCGGAAGATTATTGAAATTGTGTGTTTGCTCTCAATGCCGCAGAACATTTTTCATGGTTCAATGTCCCTGGATCAGCTCTACCTGGCGAGACCTTTGCCCTCAGTCGCAGATTATCGCTCACCAGTGAAAGGACTGTATCTATGTGGCAGTGGCAGCCATCCAGGTTGGTCTCTGAGTAAATAAGAAGAGTACAAGTTATCATGTTTCTATAAAGCAGGTCAGCTGAGCGAGATGTTCTGCCTGTCCTCCAGCTCTTATCTGTGTGTGTTGTTCAGGTGGAGGTGTCATGGGAGCTGCTGGCTGGAACGCGGCGCTCACCGCTTTGGCGGATTTCAAGCGACGATGACCTTCTTTAACCCAGAATGTGGCCTTCTGATGGAATGATCAGACTAAAGAGTTTCCGTGGTTGATTTTGTCTTTCAAACACTCCATAACGGTCTTTTAACGTGCTTTTTATCACTTCAGACAGATTATACGTTTTATTAGGGTAAACAATGTAACACTGTGAATCATTAGAAGAAGAAGAAGAAGAAGAAAACCTTTATTTGTCCCAACAATGAGAATGAGAATTAGATGGGAAATGTGAAGGGAAATAATGTTGGAGGTTTTTAATGTGCATTTTAAAATTATACCCGGATTTATAGTATTCTGTATGAATTATTGCTTCATGTAATACTATTGAGACCTGTTTAATTTAGTTAATTGCATGTGATTAATTAATAAATAAGGAATGTATGAAAATAAAAACGTTTCTGTTTGAGTAAGAATTAGATTAATGCCAATTTTTACAAGGTGATGTTTGAATCCTTAATGGCCATTGATTAATTCATTTTTTTTTTAAAATAAAAACATTGACGGCACCCACGACCCTGTAAAAAAACTGAGCGGCAGAAGATGAATGAATGATTTTTTGTGTTTGTTCAACTATCCTGAAATTGTACGATGAAAACAATGGAGAAAATTTATATATTTTTTTTTAAATATTTTCGGCCACTATAATTTATAGACTCTAAAAAGGTAAAACAACTGTCAGAAAAAAAAATATTATAAACTCTTTTCTTAAAATCATACATCTAAAATGAAAAAGTTCAACAACAAAAAAACCCCACAATTTACAATTCATTTAGATTTGTTTTGTTCAACCATGGTCATTCTCAGTTCTAAATTCTTTGTTGAAATATTTTAAGAATTTAGTTCTAAAAAAAATGGCTAAAACAAAATGGAAAGGGGCTGCTGGTGGTCAAGTTAACAACTGGCTACGCTATGAAACTAACAGCCGTTCTTTCTTGGAACTCTGCATTTTCTGAGATTGGTTACAGCTATTTATGATGGTGAGGTGAACAAGGGCGGTCTTAGGCATGCGATCTGGGCGGAGACAAAGGTGAGAGCCCGCACTGGGCGTGTCAATGTCATGGTGGCTCTTGTGGTTGAATCTTGTATAGAAGAAGGGCGTAGTGAGGGTCCTTTTTTTTTGTCGCTTCAACCCTCCAAGAAGGTGTATTTAGTGATACTGTTGAGTGACTGATGAGTTAATAGCAAAAAGTAAAAAATAGTAATGTTGATATTTCAATTTATAAACCACATGCGTGAGCAAAAATACAGATTGACTAAAAGTATAGACACACTATTGTAAAAATAACTCCATTACAATTTACAAGTCATCAATTCTAATAAGACCTGCAAGAAATTAACCGCGGTAGAAAACAATGTCGACTTGTCACACGTAATCACAATGTAACGAATAAGTGTCCATTCACATAGTGGAGTAAAGACTACAAACACTCAATCACAAATGTAGAGTAAAAGTTGCTTATATATTTGATTCTCAGTACAAGTACAAAATAGTTAAAAATAACTTAAGTAACTAAGCCTATTTACTCAAAGACTTTACAACAACAATAGTTTAAACACCTGCTAGTCTACTCGGCCTTGCAGAGATCTTTGGCCTACAAAGGGCCACACGGTCTCTGGGCACATTGACCCGTGTTTCTCTCACATTGAACAAGCGGGATGTGTACTTTAGATCCAACAAACGAGAACATCAAACTTGCTATGTTCTTTACTGGATCTTCAAGTGTCAAACCATCACAGGAACGTAACCCTAATCCAGGGAGTTGTACATTCACACAGTGAGTGAACACACACAAACCTGGAGCAGTTGGAGCTTTTTTATATGTAAAGGACTGAGAGCTAGAAGCAGATGTGTAAAGAGTACCTGAAAACCATACTTGGGTAAAAGTACTTGAGTACGAATACCTTACTGTAAATATTTTTTCACTACAAGTTACAAGCCATCAATCCCAGGAAGACTGAGTACAAGTCATAAAGTATCCAATTAAAAAAAAAAATCTGAAAAACACATTAAAAAAACTGAATTAAGGCTACAAAAAACGCCAAGAACTGTAAAAAACAAGAAACTTTTTTTCTTTTTTTTCTACAAGAAACTTTGGTTTTATGTCGTAATATAGAAATGAAACTTAGCACCTCAATGTTTCAAAATGGCAGAATAAAATAGATAATGAAAAGAACAAAAAGTCAGCCTTGATCTAACACAAATGTGCAAATTAAACACCTGGTATTTATCAGATACTCAATCACAAATGTAGTCAAGTAGAAAAGTTCCATATATTTTTGATACTCAGTACAAGTACAAAGTAGCAAAAAAAATAAAATAAATAAAATAAAATACTTAAGTGAAGTAACACAGTCCATCTACTCAAGTACTTTGCACCACTGGCTAGGCTTCACGCCCAATCGGCTTTCATGAATAAGATATTGTGCATGGCTTGATATCTGCCGGGGTGAAATGGTGCAAAATCATATGTAGCCAAATTCAGTTTTTCATTAGCCTTTAGAACGAAAATCAAATCAAACTCACTCTATTCCCCATCCTGTCAGTAGTTTGACAGAACGTCCAGTTCCCTTCCCTCAGAGAACCGAGATTACCAAACTAACCAAGAAAATATTTCAACAAATTAGTGTTATATAAAATGAATTAAATTAAATTAAAAAGATACAATTTCCAAAATGGCACGTCTTTAAATGTATGACTTTTCCAAGACTAATAGACGTGAATCCTGCAGTACAGGTATAATTCAAACGGAACACCAACGTTCGGGGTGTTTGTTGGTTTGTGTGCGGCCGGCCCGCGCGCTCTTGCCCCGGGCTCCCGAGGCTTCAGTCCGCGGCCCTTTAAGACGCGCCTTCTGGGAGGCGCTTAAGCTCCACACTTTTGCCTGACGTTCCACTCGACGCCCAGGAAGAGAAGCCGCACACACACCGTTGGAAGTTTTACTTGGCGTTTCTAAGCCTCGTCGGCGGCCACGGAGCAGTTTGTGTTTCCACAGCGGGTTCGAGTGTTAATAATGCTGGATGGTTGGACTGATGAAGTTCAGTTTGTACCGACTTCTGGGGTTCAGCGGTGAGTTTCACGCCAAACTTTGAGTCGGTGACACTTTACTTTCCCGAAAGCCGTGTAAACCTGCACCGCAATCACTCGATCTCGCTTTAAATTTGGATTTGAGGTTTTAAACCGATACAGTGAATCATGCAAATAACCACGTTGTGGTTTTGGACGGTTTTTAAGTAACTGGAACGCCAAATCATCGAATGTTTACATGTTTCTAAGGACGCGTTACTTCATGATGATGAAGTAAATGCTACTATCAGCTTCAAAGTGAAGTTCCCTGAGTATTTTCACTTTGCTTTAAGTGAAACCTTTACATCATGCATTAATAAAAATCGCACATAAAAATTGCACAAATTCACAAGCTCTTTAACAAGTGTCTGCGTTTTCGTTTCACTCTGATTTATACTGATTTGTAAATCTTTTAAGTTTTTACCAGTCAAAAAATGTTTTGTTTTTGTTCAACTGTTTTTGAATGTTTTAAAAACATTTTTTGTTTGTTTGTTCGTTTCTTTGTTTGCTTGTTATCATGGATACTGATTGAAACAGGAAAACAAAACCGTTTCCACAGAAATGCAGCCCACTCAAAGAAAAAACCCTTCAACAATTCTAGTAAAGTAAAAAAAAAATGGTAAAATTGAATTTAAGAAGTGACGCTTAATTATAGCAGGCTCCGAATTGGTGCGGTTATTCTTTTGCATGTAAACCAGTGCAACAAATCTAGCAAAAATTGCCAAATCCAGTGAAGGATTACATCATCAACCACTTCCCCACTGCGTTCTGTGTCAGATGTTCAAGTTTCACTTTAAAGGTGTGAGTGTGGAAATAAAAAACAACAAATATTTTTTATATATACATTGTTACTTTTACACGGTATTACTTGTAATTGTTTTGTCAGTCTGTACACACACAAACACACACATTTAGTGTTTTATATACAGTACTTAACTTCTTTAAAGTTCTTGTTTATGTTCCCACCACTACTCATCTCCACACGCTTGGGCAAATTGACATGCAGATTTGTGGCGTTCGTTTGGCTGTGATTTGTGACTTTGATGGGGAATATCGGGGTGGAAATCGGTTTTATTTTAGCCAGCAAGCTAAAGGTTTACAAAAATCTGGCTTGCAGTGTTCTTCACAACTACTGTTGGTTTGTCAATAAGTTATCAAGTTTTACATGCAAGACGATATGAAAGAATTTTCCATCGATGCACAGTGGAATTAAAAGGTCCTTACAACACTAGACTGGTTTTTCTTTTCCTTTTACAGAAGTAAGTGTGAAATTTTATGAAAAATTGAAATATATGAAAAATTAATTTTATATTAGAAATTTATTTCTATTAGTTCTAGTGTTTTGAACAGCGCTGATCTAGATACGACTCAAGTGTATTGTCATTAAGCCCTTCTTGTCTTCCTTATATAGCCAAATGAAATGTAATCTAGTTTTAGTCGATTCATTCTTGTTTTATTTCAACAATTTAGCTTTTATTTGTAATGAAACGCAAAACCTCCGCTCCGATAGAGATCAGCATAGCAAGTTCTTTGGTTCTTCACTCAAAATGAGAAAAAATGTGTGTTGCCCTTGCCCTGTCGTCATAAAAGAGCCATCACGTTATTAGAAAGACTTTTTAAAGCCTAAAAAGGCAAATTAGCCGATGGCGATGTTACAGAATTACCATTGGACGCTCTTGAGAGAAACTGGCGTATCCAGCAGTATAAATGTCTCTTTTTAAGGAATGCTGTGAGTATATCTTGCAGAAATATCTGCAAGGTCTAATTTTGTCACAACAAGTTGCCTGACAATTGAGTTACAACACTAAAGCTTTTATGTGTTTCCCCCCTTTCCTTCCTTTTTTTTCTTTTTCTGCAGACTCCAATAGTGACGGGACCTGTCCTGTTCCAGGGCAAAGCAAGGACTCACAAGTATGATAAAACATTTTCCTTGGGCATGAGAGACAAAAATGTGCATTTTCATACTGATGAATGGTTTGTCAATGCGTGGGATTCGAATTATAGGCTGCAATCTACCATGCTGTCCATTGCTAGTTTTGTTCAGCAACTTACAGCCGAGAACAAACTGCTCTCAATCTGCTTGAAATTGGTTTTGTTGAAATATTGATTTTGACGTGGAACTGCTGATATGCCTAGTTATGTATTACTAATGTCTTTTCCGTACACAGATTTTAATTTTGTCTTTTTTTTTTTGTTTTTTTTGCAATATCAAACATTTTAAAACTCTTCTCTAGGGATTTAATAATAATAATAAAAAAAAGTTATTTCTGTAAATTTAAACTCAAACTCTGTTTGAGAGCTTTTTTTATTATTAAAAGGAAACAAAACAAATGGAAACAAAAGTGCTGAGCGGGTAAGAAAATGCTACTGTAAACTTTGATTCAAAAGAGTAACACTGTCTCTACCGGGAAATACCCTGTGGGCGGCAAGGGCAAACAACGTGATAAGCCTCCGTGGGACGAACTCACGGCGCGGGAAATCTCTACAGTAGACTTTGGAACCAAACATCACTAGAACACTAATACAATTAAACTTTGTGAATTTAGTATTAATTTTACTATATTATTATTGTTATTATTATATTATTAATAATAATAATAATAATAATAATAATAATAATAATAACATATTCACACAAGAATCAAGCCACGAAATGAACGGTGAACATAATCCAAACTAATAATAAATCAAACTACAAACTTACGAGAAGGCGGGAAAACTATGCAAACACATGCAAATATTTTATATTTTATGCTATATTGATGGTTATATTTCATGAATCACAAAGCCAGTGCTGCTTATTTATGTAGGTATTTTTAATTATTTGGATGAGACAAAAAGTCTCCTTAAATAAATATTGACCAATTTTTTTTTTTTGTATGCTTGAATAAATGTCTAAAATTACCTGTCAGAGCAAGCGTGCATATTAGACACCTACAGATAAGAAAACTTCCTAAAGCGCACGAAGGAACGTTAATCTACAGTTTGATTGCAAGGGAAGCCAAACAATTGAGAAACGGATGCACGTGTTCATCAGACAAGTCAGAGAATATGATGGTATCGGTTCACTGCTGTCTGGAAATTGAATTACTGTCAGGAAGAATTTACGGATTAACACGTCAGAAGTTTGGCTCCTTGTAAGATATGATGGATTTCTTTTTTTGGTCTTGAGTGTCACTTTTCTCTTTAAGCTGAACGGTTGAACTGTCAGACTATTAGATTGTTCGTAAACTGGCTTGTGTTGTTCTCACTCTCGACTCGGACAGGATTATGTGAAGTTTAACCACAAATCTCACACTCTTATCATATTGGTTGCACTTGTAAATTCACACGTGGTTGAGTACAGTTAGTTTGGCTGCTTTTGCTACCTATAGTGTTGAGTAAAAGGGGCAAAAAAAGTTGAACTCTACATTTACAAGTAATACATTATATATATTTACATACAATGTTGATATAAATGCACACACATGTATATTAAAACGGATAGTTGGGATCTTTGCTTGCGGTCGCAGTACAGAAAGGGGTTTCCGGTCAGAGAAACACGGGAAACTTGATTAGCCAGAGAAAAAGGTCTTTTATTAACAGAGCAGAGAGCCGATGAAAAGCAGGTAACTAACTTAACAGTACACAAACATTCAGTTTACATCAGTCTGGTTGCCACGTAGTTCCGTGGAGATGATCTGGCGTCAAGCACTCATATCCACAACAATGACATGACATTCCATAATTGCATCAGATATTGAAATAAACCATATTAAATCCTGATCAGGATAATTAAAGAAATAAGAAAGTCAGTCCTAAGTAAGGGCATCTTCTTTGAATGGAGGAAGCGAGATCAGCTTAGTCTACATTCTCGTCTAGGCTTTAGCTGCTCTAGATAGCGGTTAACAATAAGAATGACTTGGTCCAAGCTAATCTTTAGTCAGTTCTCCTCGAAGACTCAACAGGGTTTGGTGGTCTGACTTGGCTGTGCCTCCATCTTCTACCTAGCATGAGGCTTGGGTTACAGAGGTATCGGGTCGTAGGCAGGAGGTTTGGCTTTGAAGGGTTGTCGTCAGCAATGTCGGGGTCTGCAGTCTCTGAACTGGCCGCCCCGTAACGGAGTGTTACGATCATCTGATTAAGTTCTTGCCATGCCCCGAATTGCTTAACGTTGGGCAAGGCATTGACCTTGACAACAATAGTGTCCATTAAGGTTGACTTATTTTGTTCTCGAATGCCGGTTGCTTCACAGAGTGTCTGATTCACGGGCCATTGGTCCTGAGCTAAACTCAGACATGTTGGGCCGGACCGACCTATTGGAGGGTTCCACTGTCTCAAAGTGGGTTCTTTAGTGATGTGGTCTATTGGGTTGGTACAAAGGTCCACATCTTGCCAATTAAGTGGGGAGTTGTCGGTCACAACGTTGTCCTCAATCGTATTGATGGTTTTCTTGGAGCCTACTCTCAGTCTGGCCTGGGAAAATGTGACAATTTGTTCTGATTGTCTAGGCAAACTACAGAACCGTAGTAGAATCTTACTAATGCATCTCTGACCACATGCAGTTCTTGGGTGATACTTCGATCTTGGCATGTGGCAGACGTGCAACAACTGTTGTCGGAAAGAATTGGGAGTTCCTTTAGTTCTCTTGACTTGTTCCAACCTAGTTGGTGTTTCCATAGGGCTCGAATCAAGAATTTAGCTTGATCCGACGTTTCACATTGACGTTCTACAATCTAACATTGAATAACATACACAACAGTACAAGGCTGACATGAAGTACCGAATGGCCACACTTGCCACTTGAAACTGTCTGGGTTAGAGCCTCTGCATTTATCTCTCCAGATAAAGCTCAATGTTGATGTGCTCATTGTTAGTCCACATACTTGATGGAACGTTGGTTTGATGTGGCCACTGATTGCCACGGCATGCTGACGAAATCTCAGTCAAATACTGGATGAGGAAGAGCCATGGCCTGACTGCCAATTGATGATCTTTCCACCAAAGTCCATTACTGTGGTAAATAAAGTTCCAAGAATCATGCAAAATTTGATAGTTTTTATAATTTCTCTCTTCACACGCACATAAATTAATGGAGTTGTGCGAGACTGATACGTGTAAAGCGATACGTTATTTAACGTTTATTTTGCATTGTTTTTCTCATTTTTATCACCACGCCGCAGAACTCACAAGAAAACATTTTTCAGAAAGAAACTAGAATAACTTGAACAGAGATGATCAAATTGCTTCCAACGAAGATCCAAAAACCTGCACGACTGTTAGCGGCGAAAATTTCAAACGTGATTCAAGATGAAGTGTATTGATTTGAGAACATACAATAAAATGCTAATGGATTTAGTAATAAAACGTACAAAACATACACCGCTTACATTTTGCGCTAAAATGATCAACATTTAGATTTTACTAGCCCATTTAAAGAGGCGAGTGGTTCAATTTAATGGCCAAGAATCTATGCATGTTGGGGAAGCTCTTCATCGTGATGTTTGTGGTCACTATGTGTTGAACATATCGAGTAGGCCAGTCATGGTGGAGTTTCAGTGAATTAAAGTTCTTAGTGTTTTTTTTTTTTTTTATAAATGTTGACATTCAGGGACAGAACTGGTCACCATGACCCTGACTTTGACCTTTGATCTGACCTCTGATAGTATTTCTAAACTGTCTTTTCTAGTTGTTCTCCCCATGACCCTGGAATAGACGTAAGCGGTAGAAATTGATTTCTTCCATTTATCACAGAATGTCGTGGGCGATGAGGATGAGGACGAGAAGGCCCGGCGAAAGACTCTGAGACGCAAGGCAAAGAAGAAGGTTCGTTGAACACGCACTGAATTGATTTGACCATCGGCTTTATTTGCATTTTTGTGTTTCAGCGTCAACGGCAGAGAAGGAAACTCGAACGTGTTGAGAACAAGGAATGTACAGAACAGGTAAAGATGAAGAGCTGTGGCTAACGGCTTGTTGATTCATGTCCGTGTAGCTGTTAGCTACTCATTTTACTAGTTTTGTAGAATTGCAAACACTTCATTTACACGAGGAAATGTGTCGTTGTCTCCACCCCGCTGGAAACTAAAATGAATGAGTGAATGGGGGAAAAAAATTGGAATTTTACAACCAATACCATAAAAACACACATTTAAGCTCAACGTAGTTTTCACCTAAAATCAAATGTTTTATGTTGCCGTGCAGAATTCAGCAATTCAGAATTGAATTGTCAAAGACCCTGTAGGTGAAAATATAGTCAAGAATTTAATCAGTTTTAACATTATTTAGTAAAACTTGAAGGAATATAATAGTTTGTGTTTGTGTGTTGCCAAGGTTGCTTAAGGAAGTCCAGTCTTTATAATTATCTATATTTTATTTGCTATGCTTTTCTTGTTAACATGACACAGTCAAAGATAAATGACTGTATTTTTAAAAGGGTTGGAATATAAAATTGGAGGCGCCATAGCAATGTCAAGACAGTGTTAAGTAATGCAAATTATGAAAGATTCCAGTCGCTGGAAATCTACAAAAATATATATATAATTGTATATACTATTTCCTTGTATTTGTTCTTAAGCTGAATTAAAAAAAGTAGCATTGAAATTGATTCTGCGTTTGAATTGTTGCTTTTGAATTTATTAAAAATTAGATGATGCAATTTCTGAAGAAGTTACGTGGCACTAACTAGAACTAAATTGTGCCCTATTGCTGCACTAACCGCGTTTTCTAAAAGATAAGATGTTTATCTTTGGTTTTCATATGTAATACATTTATGAAAGATAAAAGCAGTCAGGAAATGCGGGGGGAAAAAAACAAAAAAACGTTGATATTGTGGCTCTAAGAGGCTTTAATGAAAATAATATAGGTGGTGATAAATGACCCCCAAACCTAAAACGCCATAACACAAAAATGAAAATAGATAAGAGGACTTTCATTTCAGTGGATAAAGATGAAAGTCTCTAGACCTATTTAAAGTTGAATCAGCGTTTCTCATTGTTCATCGTAGAAGACAAAAGGGGATGGAGGATGCAGAGGTTAAAGAAAATAAAGATTGAATACGAGGGAAAAGTATATATAGGTTGAGAAGATAAATCTAGGACGCACTCAAGAAAAACAACATTTCTACGATGGACCGCGGTGAAATGAGGACGTTTGAAAGATGACTCCCATTCAAAAAGTTCAAAAAATGTTGAATTAGGGGAAAAGTATCGAAGTTTAGATGGAAAACGATAGCCTGGAATATAATACAAAAGTGTCCGTCTTGCAGCCAAATTCTATTGAAAAGTGTTCTTTAGGTCTGTGTATGTTTTCTAAAAAGCGAGTATTGTAATGTAGGACTATGCATTTTATGTAGAGGTTTTTATCGCAATGTTAAAATACAGTTTCAATACTAAAATAAAGTACAGTACACTTATCTGAGAAGCAAGCGTACATACTTGTGTTTCTACCACGTGTTTTTTTTTTATATTTATTATCTAAGGAGGGGATATCTGATCTTATTTTTCATTTACTTTTTTTTTGAAGGATAAAGAAAATGCCGTAGCTGATTCTGATCTCGAGGAGTGGGAAGACTCTGAACCAGAGGAGCTGGAAGGCCACGCATCTTTAAAAGTGGAAAGGAAGCCAGAAACTCTTCAGGAGACAAGCCCTGCTAGTCCTCCACTGGCCTCAGGAGAGAACAGCAACCCTCAGCCAGCCAGCCGAGCCTTCAGTGAGGAGGTGCAGAAGACCGGACCAGACTCTCCTACCACTTTTCCATTTTGGTGTTTTAAACCCTATCTCGTTTTAATTTGTCTCCAGGATCCTGGATGGGATGTGAACAGCGCTTTTGTGGCCAACGCTGTCAGTCATATTCGACCCAAAGCCAAAAGCAAAAGCTCTCAGAAGTCAAAAGATAATAAGGAGAACGAGAGCAAGACCGAGGTGAGTTTCGGGTTGAGAGAGACACTGCGTGGAACTGTTAAATAATCAAGTTGGTGAAATAGCCAAAAATACAGTAAATAGACCTTAAAAAAAATCAATATGTAGAGTTATGCAATATTAATATACAAAAGTACAACGCACGCACGCATACACACAAAAAAATGTTTTGGTCAACTTCAATAGTAATTTTGCTTTTGGTCAACGTTGAACAGTCATGGTGAGATTGTGAGCATAGTTAAAAATATAGTCAAATCGTCTAAAATAAATAAAAATTAGTGTATATTGTGTGCCTTTTTAACTAACCTTAACTGACTATTTAACTTTCAGGTTTCAGGCAAGTGTTCTTTTAAAAACCATTTTAACCACTGTATTACTAGCCACAACACATTAGCACATGACACAATACAAACTAACCGACAGTTATCTTTTTTTTTCACTTGAGACTTACATTGATTTATATCTTGCGTCCCTTCTCTTTTGATTGTGCATTAAAGTTCTAGTGTTCCAGTATTTTGTTCTAGTATAAGTTCCCCAATTAATGGAAACAATAGATTAATTATGATTCCGTAATGTAAATTTTGGTGGTTTATCCTTTTAGACGTGTGGTATCCTGTTACAAGCCTAAAATCGATGCATTTCAGCTCCTCTGCGCTTAGTTTTTGTGTTTAATTGCAATGGGTGGAGTTGCTATTTAAACTATTTAGCCTGAATTTATGTCAATTACGTTAAGACTAAAATATGCGCGTTGTTTCTGCGTTGAGGTGCAACACACCACTAGTGTCACAATAATCATAACCAAATGAATGAAGAAAGTTACTTTTTAGAGCCTCATTATTTACCAAATTTGCACAACCTTTATATTTTCTTGTCTGAGCTGGATTAACTTTGTTTCAATTCTCTTTTGGTTTCTCCTCTTTAGGTTATTGGCTTGTCAGAATCTACAACTAAACGAATCGCCGGATTAGCAGGTGTGTCATTTATGTTTACATGCTATCATACCCTTACGTCGTATAATTTATGAGTTTTTAAATTATAGTAATAATTAATTTAATTTAGTAATAAATAATAACAACTTGACATGTTTTCATTAAATCATTCTACACAAATATGTTTTAATTTCATCATGTTGCCTATTAGCATTTTGTCAGTAGTGATCCTTTCACTTTCACAAAATACACACACACACACACACACACACACACACACACACACACACACACACACACATTTTGAAATTAATTTTCAACTACCTTCATACCACCCATATCGTGATTACATGTATAGGTAACTAACTGATGTCTTATCGGCATGTAAAGACTGTCTTTAATTTCCAGAAAAAGGGATTCAACTTGCTCAGGATGGGAATTACTACCAAGCTGCCGGTTTGTTTACAGAGGCGATCAAATGTGACCCGAACGATTATAGGTGATTGTGCCCTACATATACACTTTCAGCCCAACCTGACTCCTCAACTGATTCCTCAACTGCCATTCGGAACAAATCGCAATATTTTCGACATTTTTGACAACGATGCCGTGTCTATATATCTACATATATGCGTATGGCAATGTGGCAAGACTTGATTGAACCTCATGATATTTGGGAAAAAGACAGAAATTACATATTGAATTAACTTTTTTTGTGATGCTGCAACAAGAGATGGTTCAGTAATAGTAACAATATTTTAGTGACTCGTGTGAACAACAGTTTCCAGTCATTTCAACTTTTGGCTGCAGCAACGGCACCAACTATTAAAATGTTTCTGTGTTGATTACTGATGTCTGACTGGGAATGTAAATGAAGCACTACATGCTAATCATTTAGTTTTGCTGCTAAATAAAACACAGTTATTGCCACAAATTGCTATTCTCGCCTACTTAAGAAGTTCCAGGCCACGAATCAGAACAGTTTTTTTTTTTTGACAGGTTTTTCGGCAATCGCTCCTACTGTTACTGCTGCCTGGAGAAGTACTTTTGGGCTCTGCGTGATGCTGAGAAGTCCATCGAGATGGCTCCTGATTGGCCCAAAGGCCATTTCCGGAAAGGAAGTGCTCTCATGGGTCTCAAGGTACAAACCAGTGGTTTATTTGGCATTATTGACCGGGGCGTTCACCACCTCTATGTGTTGTAGAGATACAGTGAAGCTGAGAACGCGATGGAGCAGGTGCTCAAGCTGGATCCAGACTGTGAAGAAGCTGCTAAAGACCTTCTGGACTGCAAGCTGCAACAACTCATGGTAAGTGCAGTTTAAAAGAAGTGCGGAAGATGAGCTCTATCGTGACAGGCTTGAACACAACTCTCGTCTGATTAGGATATGGGATACGACGTGGAGCAGAGCTACGCTTTGCTGAACAAATATGGCTCGGTCCAGGCCATTATTTCAGCCAGGGGTGAGTAGAGTTGTAATAAAAAAAAATGTTGGGACTAAAGGAAAAAAACTAATAATAATGTAACATTTTAAAACTAAATCAGTCTTTTTATTCCCAGTACATCGAATGTATCATTTGTAATATGTATATTACAATGAAATGTAGTTAATGTAGTAATGTATTATATTTATATTGCAATGAAATGTAATTATTGTAGTAATGTAATATTAACACACACACACACACACACACACACACACACACACACACACACACACACACACACACACTTTGGTTTCTTAACCACATGAGGGTGCTGCTGCCACATGGAATTTTTTTTTTTAAAGCCATAATAAATTGGTCTTTTTTTTTTTTTCTTTTTCTTTTTTTTTTCTTTTCTAATTATATTGTTTATATTACTTTCTTGTGTTTTGCAGCTTTAGGTGAGGACTCTGAACTTTTAGAACCTGGGTGAGCTGATCATTTACAGTCTTTTGATGTTTTGTTTTTTTCTAAGCAAGTTTTCCCTTTTATCATTTTTTTTTTCTATTTTTCTTTTTTTACTTGTAGTCCTTGCCGTTCTCTGTGGGTGGGTAACGTGACCACAGAACTGACCGAGGAGCGTTTGCGGGAGGTTTTCAAATGGTAAGACCTGACAGATGAGACTCCCTAACTCCTAGTCTGTTCATGTTTCAAACCATTATTTATTCTCTTGTGTGTTATGTAATGTTGTTCAGTTACGGGGAGATTGAAAGCATCCGGGTTCTGCATGAGCGTTTCTGTGCCTTTGTTAACTTTAAGAACACCAACATGGCATCCCATGCGATGGAGCAGCTCAATGTGAGTGAACCTTTAGTAAATCACTTGCGGTATTTTTATGTTGTTCTTTGAAAGCAAATTGTGAATTTGTGAGAGGAAAATAAATACTTTCCATTTGTACTTCTTTACCTATATGTGTAAGCGTAAGTTCCATTTACACTATATAAAATTAGTGCGTACTGCATGAGCTCATATTATACTATAATTGCAAATACTGAGTTTGTTTATATTATACTATGTTTTTTTTTTTTTTAAGCCTACATTGAATATTATACAGTACATTTTTTCCCCCCCCTAGTATTATCCAGTTGAAAATACCCGCCTATTAATTCGATATCCCGATCGGCGAATTCAGAGACCAGCCTTTCTACCAACATTGCAACAGATCCCTGAGGCTGCTGGGTAAATCTTCCTGCTTCCTTCCTACGTCTTGCGTGTTCGCTGAACGTTAATCTTTATGACTTATGCGATGGTATGATGGGGTGAATGGGAAGAAAGACATATTGCGGTAATTATGATTCATACCGTTTGATATCGATAATTATCATGACATGTTCTTAAAAGCACATTTATTTATTTTTTTTGGTATTTTAAATTGTATTATTATTATTAATATTATTTATTTTTTTTAATTATATTTATTTATTTTCGTTTGACATTTGTGAAGCATGTTCATATTCACTTGGAAAATTATGACGGGATCTTTTTTTTAAGGAGAAAATATATTATATTCTGTTATTCATTCTGGAATAATGCGTCTCGTTTTAGTCATTTCCATGTGAAAGAAGCACAATTATTACATATTTCGTGGTTTTTTTTTTTTTTTTTGTAAATTTGTAAATTGTGCTCCTGGTTGTTGTTTTTTTGTTTTGTTTGACACCCCTCTTATTAAGGGCGACATTGTTTTAAATGATAAAAC
>MU204446.1:2628653-2643018 GCA_017309775.1 Paedocypris sp. Pulau Singkep
AGATAGATAGATAGATAGATAGATAGATAGATAGATAGATAGATAGATAGATAGATAGATAGATAGATAGATAGATAGATAGATAGATAGATAGATAGATAGATAGATAGATAGATAGATAGATAGATAGATAGATAGATAGATAGATAGATAGATAGATAGATAGATAGATAGATAGATAGATAGATAGATCCTAATTTTGTTCTAATTAAAAATGTTTCTGTTTTGTCTTTTTACTTATGCAGTGTACTCACGATATATCACACTGTTGAGATAACAGTACTGTATGATATAAGAACATTAATGTACTATTTGATATTTGATAAAGTACATTACTAATGTACCATATGCGCTACATTACAAAAACTAAAACTTCTAAAAAACATGAATGCTGTCACTTGCTGTGTCGTGGACTGTCTGCATCATCATGCGTGGCTTGCTGTGAATTTGAGCGGGATCTAAGTAGCATCATTGGGTGTGTAGAGACTAATGTTTAATACAGGAGCAAGTCTGTTGTCTCTGTCATTAGCTGCTTTGGCTTCAGCAGTAAAGTGAGGGTGGGACTGGAACTAATCACACCAGCAGGTGATGAACTTCTGTGCTGGAAGCTGGAAGAGCAAATGGAGCAGAAAGAAAAACAGAATCTGACTGTGTTGAGTTCTTCTGTAGTTCACTGCAAAGCTTCATGGCAACATCACTGATTATTTTATAAGATTGTAAAAGTTGAGTTCTTCAACAATATGTCAAATGATATGACCTGTTTTTAACTTTATATATATATATATATAGTGGCACACACGCAGATCATCTTATGGCCATGTTCCTCTGACCTTATGTGACATGACACTGAACTTCAAGCTTTGGCTTTTTTTTTTATCTTTAGTTGCTCAATTTAATTTAATTCTAGTGTATGTTTTATGCACATGTGTCCTGTACTCAATTTGTTTACATGCAGTATACTTGTCAAATTTCATTTTTTTTTTTGTATTAATTTTTGATAATTTTGCATTTATTCGCTTCCAATTGTTTATTTTACAGCAAAATATGGGACAAAAAGGTCAAGGACTCAACAACTAGGTGAGGTCACATATATAAATGTAAATGCAGTTTTAATTTTTTTTAATTCAAGGAACTAAATGGCAGTTAAACAACCTGTTATGTCTGACCTCTGTTAACCTCTTCCATTTTGACCTCTGTTAACCTCTGTCATTTCGATTTCTGTTAACCGCTTTCATTTTGATCTCTGTTATTTTCTGTCATTTTGACCTCAGTTAACCTTTGTCATTTTGACCTCTGTTAACTTCTGTCATTTTGACCTCAGTTAACCTCTGTCATTTTGACCTCTGTTAACTTCTGTCCTTTTTATATCTATTAATTTCTGTCATTTTCTGTCATTTTGACCTCAGTTAACCACTGTCATTTTGACCTCAGTTAATCACTGTCATTTTGACCTCTGTTAATTTCTGTCATTTTTACCTCAGTTAACCTCTGTCATTTTGACCTCTGTTAACTGTGTTTTTTTTTGTTTCTCTTAGATTATGATTATTTCTGTCGTTTTGACCTCAGCTAACCTGTGTCACGTTGACCTCTGTTCACTGTGTTTTTTGTTTCTTTTAGATTAAGTCAGATGGCAAGAAAGAAGGGATTCTGGGTGGAGAAAGTGCATTGTCTTGGCACG
Organism: Paedocypris sp. Pulau Singkep; assembly: GCA_017309775.1. Taxonomy (NCBI): domain Eukaryota; kingdom Metazoa; phylum Chordata; class Actinopteri; order Cypriniformes; genus Paedocypris; species Paedocypris sp. Pulau Singkep. The sequence goes on from MU204446.1 coordinate 2,630,332, forward strand.
GAGCCCAGTCTGGCAGAGTGCCTCGCCCAGCTCTCTATTCCTCGAAACCTCGTCCCGTGTAAGAGCGGGCGTCATGCTGTGGCCCGCTGTGTTCCTGGACCGCAGTTTGCTCGGATTTCCTCTGGGAGACCCCAGGCCCCTCACCCTGTGGAGGTAACACTTCCTTTACTGATAGTGATATTCATTGATGTAAATAAGAAATAGTGTAAGTAAACCAATGAAACCATTAAAAAGAAAAGTAAATGAGCGTTAAACCAACACAATCTTAAAGTCATAATATGATTTGCATCTCATGAATCTTACGAGTCTCGCTTTTTCATTATTCTCTCTCTTTTTTACATCTGTTCTTGACTTTCTTTTTTTATGGTTTTCTGGTTTCACTTCTTTATTTCTCTGTAATATTCATACATTTGTTTTTTCACTTTCTTTCTCATTGTTTTTCTTGTCAATCTCAATTTTTTATTAACATTTTCACTTTTTTTTTCTTCCCACTTTACTTTCATTTTTGTCTCTAATTTTTCAGTTTCTCTTACTTTATCTCTTTTATCTAATTTTTTCGTCATCACTCTGTCTCTTACTTCTACTTTTTTTTTTTTACTTTATTTAGTCTTTATATATATTTCACATGTTTATCTTTTATTTTCCTTCATATTTCATTTTCTCATTCATCATTGTATTTTTTAATATCTATATTTTCTCAAGTTGTCTCTCTATTTGTTTTTTGTTACCTCTTTTGTCACCTGCATCCGCTCTTGTAGCTCTTCTTCTTTTTTTTGTTCCAACCTCTTTTCCTCTTTTTAATCTCTTTTTCCTCACTCCATAACTATATATATTTTCCATTCCCTCCTCTTTCCCACTTTTTTTCTCTCTCAACTGTCCTTTTTTTCATTTGTCTTACTCGCTTTCTTTTCCTCTGTTTTTTTTTACTTCTTTGTCTCCACTTTGCCCTTCACAATCTCACATCTTTTTCGCTCTTTCTTTACTTCACTAGTCTTCTCCACTTTTTCTTCGAATGCTTGAATGTCTGTTATAACATTGTAATAATGTTGGAGCGCTCTGGTTCCTCTCTCAGCTGCCGGTGCGTCTGAAGGCCGGGCCTCGTCTGGGCGAAGGCAGAGTGGAGGTTCTTCGAGAAGGGAAGTGGGGAACTGTGGTTGACCACCAGTGGGACCGTATCTCAGCCAGCGTGGTGTGCCGGGAACTGGGATTTGGCACTGCCAGAGAGGCTTACACTGGGGCCTACATGGGTCAAGGTGAGGACCATCATCCACCCATTCTCTCAACTGCTTTTCCATTTCGGGGTCACAAGGAACTTGAGCCCATCGCACTAGCTCTGGGACAACCAATCACAGAACAGGACACACACATTCGCTCACACCTTCAATTATGCATTTCTTTCTTTCTTTCTTTCTTTCTTTCTTTCTTTCTTTCTTTCTTTCTTTCTTTCTTTCTTTCTTTCTTTCTTTCTTTCTTTCTTTCTTTCTTTCTTTCTTTCTTTCTTTTTATCTCTTGCACTTCCCCTCTCTCAGAGTGCTGTTTAGATCAACATACTGTTAACTCTCCCACTTTCTGTCTTTCTTTCTCTCTTTCTTTCTTTCTTTCTTTCTTTCTTTCTTTCTATCCTTTTTGCTCTCTGTTACTCTTAAGCCAATCACACTAACTCTGGGCCAACCAATCACAGAACAGGACACACATTCGCTCACACCTTACATTGTGCATTTCTTTCTTTTTTTTCTTTCTTTCTCTCTTTCTTTCTTTCTTTCTTTCTTTCTTTCTTTCTTTCCTTGTTGCTCTCTTTTACTCTTAAGCCAATCGCACTCTGGGCCAACCAATCAAAGAACAGGACACACACATTCGCTCACACCTTCAATTAGACATTTTTTTTTCTTTCTTTCTTTCTTTCTTTCTTTCTTTCTTTCTTTCTTTCTTTCTTTCTTTCTTTCTTTCTTTCTTTCTTTCTTCTTTCCTTTCTTTCTTTCTTTCTTTCTTTCTATCTATCCTTTTTGCTCTCTGTTAGTCATAAGCCAATCACACTAACTCTGGGCCAACCAATCACAGAACAGGACACACACATTCGCTCACACCTTCAATTAGGCATTTTTTCTTTCTTTCTTTCTTTCTTTCTTTCTTTCTTTCTTTCTTTCTTTCTTTCTTTCTTTCTTTCTTTCTTTCTTTCTTTCTTCTTTCCTTTCTTTCTTTCTTTCTTTCTATATATCCTTTTTGCTCTCTGTTAGTCATAAGCCAATCACACTAACTCTGGGCCAACCAATCACAGAACAGGACACACATTCGCTCACACCTTTAATTATGCATTTCTTTCTTTTTTTTCGTTCTTTCTCTCTTTCCTTGTTGCTCTCTTTTACTCTTAAGCCAATCGCACTCTGGGCCAACCAATCAAAGAACAGGACACACACATTCGCTCACACCTTCAATTAGGCATTTTCTTTCTTTCTTTCTTTCTTTCTTTCTTTCTTTCTTTCTTTCTTTCTTTCTTTCTTTCTCTCTCTCTCTCTCTCTCTTTCTTTCTTTCTTTCTTTCTCTCTTTCTTTCTTTCTTTCTTTCTTTCTTGCACTTCCCCTCTCTCAGAGTGCTGTATAGATGGAGAACAACATACTGGTAACTCTCCCACTTTCTGTTTTTCTTTCTTTCCTTTTTGCTCTCTTTTACTCTTAAGCCAATCGCACTAACTCTGGGCCAACCAATCACAGAACAGGACACACACATTCACTCACACTTCCTGCTATGTTTTTAATCCAGTTATGAGGATGCCGTGATGGTGAAGCTGTTGTTGAGCCAGGTTTATCTGCAGGACACGCGTCTCTGGCGTTGAATATATGTTCTGGGTCTTTGCGTCAGCAGACATGTTGGATTCTCGCACGCCCGCTATCTCACTCTCCAGGTGCAGAGCGTGGCATTCCTGAGCGGTGACGCCACCAACCTGAATAAATGGGAGGTTTTTCTTGGCTGAGCGAGCGAGACTCCTGCATCGGTGCAAACGGGATGAAGGGGGTAATTGCTCTGTCACGGAGAAGCAATGAAGAGCCGATGGATTGAAGGCTCCACTGATTTATTGAAGTTTATTTTTGTTTCTGTTGAAGACTGAAAGCGTCCTGAAGTGCAACACTCGTGTGTAGAAGTGAATGCATCCATTTATCGCTCTCTCTCTTTCCTTGGTTCTCTCACTCTCTCTGTCTGTCACTCTCTCTCTCTCTCTCTCTCTCTCTCTCTCTCTCTCTCTGCTTGTCTGTCTCTTACTTTCTCTGTTTCTCACTCTCTCTCTCTCTGTTTCTCACACTCTCTCTCTCTCTCTCTCTCTCTCTCGCTCTCTTTAGCTCTCACTCTCTCATCTCCATTAATTTCATTCTTTCTTTCTTTATTTCTTTCTCTTTTTTTCCCCTTCAAGCTTCACCCCTCTCGCTCTCTCTCTTTTTAGCTGGTGTCTGTCACTTTCTAACGTTCTCTCTCTCTCTTTCTTTCTTTCTCTGACTCACTCTCACTCTGTCGCTCTCTCTCTCTCTCTCTCTCTCTCTCTGTTGCGCTTCTCTCTCAGAGTGCTGTATAGATAGAGAACAACATACTGGTAACTTTCACTCTTTCTTTCTTTTTTTCTCTTTTACTTTTCTCTTCTTTATATATTGCTATATTACTCGATCTCGCGGTTTCCTCTTTCATCCTCTTTCAATTGCTCTCTTTCTTTGTCTCTTGCTTTTTCTTTCTCTATTTCTTGTTTTATCTTTTATTCCTGCTCTCTTCTATCTATATATCTATATATTTCCCCCCCCCCCTCTCTCTCTCTCGCACATTCTGTCTCTCTTTCAATCTTTCTCTCTTTCTGTCGCTCTTCTTTTCTTTTGCATTTCATCTATATCTCTTTTGCTCTCTATTTAACTCTCTCTGTCTATTTTTCTCTTTTTCTATTCTTTCTATATTTCAATATTGCTATCCCTCTCTCTCAAGCTCTTTCTTTCTTTCTTTCTTTCTTTCTTTCTTTCTTGATTTATTTCTTGTTCTCTTCTATCAATATTGCTCTCCATTTATCTCGCTCTCTCATTTCTCTCTTTCCTCCTCTCTCTACCACTTTCTTTCTTTATTGCATTTTCTGTCTCTCTTCATCTCAATCTATCTCTCTCTCTCTTTCTCTATTTTTTTCTTCTGCACTTCATCTCTCTACTTTCACTATGACTATTTTTTTTTTCTCTTTGACATCTAATTCTCCAGGTCACTCTGTTTTCTTTTCATTTTCAATTCCAATCCATATACAGTAATCCAGATGTAGACATTCTGCATTTAGATTATAATTCAGAAGATATTTTGGGCGTTTTTTTTAACTTTGCAGGAACATTCTTGTGAACCCTTTTTTCTCTCTTTTTCCCCACAATTGGCAAGTGTGGCCAAAAAAAAAGTTAATTTTAGAACTGTCTCTTCTAGCTGATATTTTAGTTCCAGTAGTTGGGATTTGTAGAAGCAGCAGTGCCGTTTGAAATCAAAGCTCTGGGATATGTTTTTTAGCATTTTATTGTCCTGTATAATTTTCCTGCTACAGCCCAGGCCGCAAAACATATAGTGAGCTAAAGAGACAGAAATTAGCGCTGAGATGACAGAACGAAGCTGAAATGTCCGGGAAAGTGGGAAGTATTAGGAGATATATAAAGATGGACACAGAATGTGATATAAATGAGCCTGAAGAACATCTCCGACTTCCACCACAGCAAAAGAAACTGGAATTTTTGACAAAATGTTCTGTTTAAAAACGAGATTTAATCCAGAGAAAATCATAACCAACACCAATCTGTAAGAGACAATGGTGCAAGCGTGAGACCTCGACGGTCAGATGAAAGCAAAGCCCGTCTGCATCACTTCACCTCTCCAGATTTGTCTCAAATTTAATCTACGGCTTTAATGTTTAATTTTTCAGAAAACAGAAGATCACTGTATACACACACACACACACACACACACACACACACACACACATAGACATTGTTTATGTGAATATGCATTTCTTATTTCTTTCTTTCATTCTTTCCGTTTTGCTCTCTTTTGCTTTTCTCTTCATTCTATATTGCTGTATCTCTCTATCTCGTTTCTCTTTCGTCCTCTTTCTATTGCTCACCATCTTTTTCTCTCTCTCTCGCTCTTTCGCACTCTCTTTCTTGTTCTTTCTTTCGTTCTTGCTGTCTTCTATCTACGTATATACTGTACATTTCAGAGAGAGGAAAATTGTCCATTTAGTGAAAACCACAGTCTAGTGAAACTGTTGACTGCCTTCGGTCACTGAACCACTCCCTTTCCATCTTTGCTTTAAATGTATTTGCCTGTTTCCCTGCCGTTTCTGAGCAAGTAATGGTCAAAAGATTTTTTTCCGTTTTTGTTTTTCAACGAGCCGTCACGTTGAAGGTCATGTGACTTCCTATCTAAAAGCTGAATAATTCCGTCCCGGTTGTAACCACTGTTGTATTTCTGTCTTTTTATGTTTGTGTTAAAAGCCAAATTAAGAGTCTCGGGGACTGAAAGTGACACTTCCTCCATTATCTTCAGATTAGTGGTCCATCGATGGGTTTCCTACGTAATTACAGGCTTTGAAAGTTATTTCTGGTCTCAAATAGTTAGATTTAGCTACTTCTTTGATTGTGTTTGCTGTCTCGCGCACAGAAACATATTTACATCATCCGTGGGGCTTTCAGCCAGTCTTTAACAATTTTCTTCCCAGAAGACCAAAAAGAGTACGTGTTTGTCTTTGGGGTCTGTCATTTCTGTTTCAGAAACTAAACATTTGGTCAGGATTTTAGTGGCTTGCTGTGTTTAATCAGCGATACTTTGTGCTCTAAACTTAGAGAAGCACGTAAACACTTTTCCACTGCAGTTTGTGCTGCTTTCTGATTGCTTTTCCTTAAAGTTCTGGACAGTCCGACTGTTTGTGACATCACTCTATTCAATACAGTCCAATGTTTCCATTCTTACATCCATCCATTTGTCATTCATCCACCCATTCTTCAATCATGCATCCTTCCAGCATCCATTCATTCTTTCCTTATTCATCCAACCATCCTGCCAGCAGTCCATCCACAAACCCATCTTTTCATCAATTAACATATCTGTCCATTCATCCATCAATTAAACCTTCCTTCCATCTGTCCATTTATTCATCCATCTATCCATCCCACCAACCTTTCGTCATTGAACACATCAATTAATCATTCGTCCATTTATTCATTAATCCCAGCTGTCCATCAATACATCCGTCCTTTCATCTTTTAACCAATTCATTTCTATATCCTCCATTCAGATATACATTCATCCTTTATTCAATCCTAAACAGACAGACAGACAGATAGATAGATGGTTGGATGGATGATGGAAAGATGGATGAACTGATGATCAGATAGACAGACCGACAGATGGGTGGGTGGATGAATGAGTGGTAGATGGATGGACAGTGAGACTGACAGACAGAAAGTGATTAGATGGATGGATGGATGGATAGACAGACAGACAGACAGACAGACAGACAGACAGACAGATAGATAGATAGATAGATAGATTGATAGATAGATAGATAGATAGACAGACAGACAGACAGACAGACAGACAGACAGACAGATAGATAGATAGATAGATAGATAGATAGATAGATAGATAGATAGATAGATAGATAGATAGATAGATAGATAGATAGATAGAAAGATAGATAGACAGACAGACAGACAGATAGATAGATAGATAGACAGATAAAATACCTAGATAAAACCTAGTGTTCACATCATTTTTTTCTTTTACCAATCCATTCATCCATTCACACACCCATCGTTCAATCCTCCATACATCTATTAATTAATTAATCCATCTATCCTCCATTCACACATTGATCCTTCCATTCGTCCAAGGTACATTTACATATTCTTCACTAAAATTAGAAAACGTCATTTGTCATACTTGTTTTTAAGAACATTTGTTGATCGTAAATTGAACTGTAATGTTGAGTGGCAAATGTCTGTCCCGGACAAAAATGTCCGTCAAGCTTAAATCTTTTTCCTTTTAAAATCGTTTCTTTTTAAAAGTCGCCTGCCAACAAACGAAGCGGCCTTTGATGCTAAAATTGTTGCCCAGGTTAAGTAAAGTGTAAGAGAAGTAAATGTGGTGTTGTCTGGCGGCCCAAAACAGGCCGTTTAAACATGTTTGTTTAGTTAGTTTTATTTATGAGATTTTAAACATCCAAAGCTCCACTGACACGTAGTGTTTATTTGTTTGCCTTGCAGGGACGGGGCCGATCCACATGAACTCGGTGCAGTGCGCTGGGACAGAACGTTCCATTTTCAATTGTCACTTCCAAGAAGTCCCACCCTGGACCTTTAAACACAACCGGGACGCTTCCGTCAAATGCAACGTTCCTAAGACGGGCTTTGAAACCACGGTAAGCAAAACAAGTCACTGTGTCACTTCCATCGCTGTAAATGAACATCATAAAAGTACATTATAGGAATATTACAATCTGTTCTATATGTCTGAAATATCAGCCTTCCTAAATTAAGCTATACATATTTTTAATGCAGTACTAAGACAGAACAGATTATAGATAGACAGACCGACCGACAAAGCAACCAACCAATAAACAGACAAACAGACAGACAGATAAACACACCGACAGAGAGACAGACATAAAGACAGACAGACAGACAGACGGCTGAATGGATGAGTGGATTTATGGATGGATAGATGGACTCATGGTGAGAGAGAGAAAGAGAGAAATGGATGGGTGGACTGATGGATTGATAGATGGATAGACAAACAGGTGTCAGGCTGACAGTGAGACAGCCAGACAGACCAACAGATAGTTAGATGGATGTATGATGGATGGATGAACTGATAATCAGGCAGACAGACAGACAAATAGACGAAAGGACTAATGTGCAGACAGACAGACAGACGGACGGACCGATAGACAGACAGAGAGACAGACAGAGAGACAGACAGACAGACAAACCGATATACAGACAGACAGACAGATAGATAGATAGATAGATAGATAGATAGATAGATAGATAGATAGATAGATAGATAGATAGATAGATAGATAGATAGATAGATAGATTGATTGATTGATTGATTGATTGAATGATTGATTGATTGATTATCAAGCCATTAGAAAAAAAGTACAGTGACAATTGGAATTAAAGTTTTATCCAAAAACAAAAGTGATTGGTCGGCCACCAATAACAGTTCAGACCCAGAGTTGCTCTGATTGGCTCCAGCTCCTCGTGACCCAGAAATGGAAAGCCCGTCCAATATAGGATGGACGTAGTGATACAAAAGTGCACAAATATTGCCCCGTTATTCAGTGCCACGTTATTTGACATCATGTCACACTCATCCAACCGATATCAATGCAAATAATAAAACTATTGATTTTTGAACAATTGATCAACCCAAAGATGGCGTCCAGAACACGTTGGTTATTTCCTGTATGCTTGTGTCTCAGGTGCGGCTGGCGGGTGGACGGGAGCCGGGGGAGGGGCGGGTGGAGGTCCTGCTGGAGGTGGGGGGCAGTAAGCGCTGGGGGCTGGTGTGCAGTGAGAACTGGGGGATAAATGAAGCCATGGTGGTCTGCAGACAACTGGGCTTGGGTTTCGCCGCACGTGCCCATCAGGTGAGACTTCAGAAGACTCTGAATGTGTCTCTTGTGGTGTTTGCGTCAGTTTCCTCAGCTTGTGAGCGCTGGAGTACTTCCTGTGCTCGGCCGGGATATTTTGGGTTCGTACAGAAGTTGTTTTGTGAAGGTGACAAGGTGGGACAGAGTGAAAGAAACTGTGTGTTTTCGGGAAAACAGGCGGGTTGATTTCTTGACCCACTTCTTTTCTGGTATACATTATTCTGGAAGTTTCTATATGTTTTTTTTCCAGACATTTCAAAGCTGTTTGATGCGTGAAAAATAGGATGTGTTTGAAAAACCGAGTAGTGATTTGATGTCTGACCGAGAGACAGACAGACAGACAGACAGATAGACGAAAGGACTGATAGGATGGATGGATGGATGGATGGCTAGATAGATAGAGAGAGAGAGAGAGAGAGATGGATGGATGGATGGATGGATGGATGGATGGATGGATGGATGGATGGATGGATGGATGGATGGATGGATGGATGGATGGATGGATGGATGGATAGATAGATAGATAGATAGATAGATAGATAGATAGATAGATAGATAGATAGATAGATAGATAGATAGATAGATAGATAGATAGATAGATAGATAGATAAAATCTAGTGTTCACGTCATTTTCATCCATTTGCCAATCCACCCATCTATCCATTCACACTCAGAATCTATTCCTCAATACATCAATTCATCCTTCATTTAACTCCTCCATCCACTCATTCATCCATCTATTCATCAAGGATACATTTACTTATTTCTCGATAAAAGTTGTTTGATTGTACATGAAAAATGAGTTGTATTTGAAATGGTAGTGATTTAATGGCCAACTGAAAGATGGATGGATGGATGGACAGATAGACAGATGTTGTTAAGAACTGAGACCAAGCTAAGCTGCAGATCTTAAATCTAAAAAGGGTCCTGAAAAAACTGTTGCTTTTAGGTTAAATCCGTGGGAAAATAAAGTGAGGACAGGCTGCACACAGGTTTTAGTGGGATTCACCGCAAAATACTAATAAAGTTAACCAAGAAAACATGTGCTTAAGAAAACATGCAGCATTAGATCAACATGCTTTAGGACTACGAGTAAGTAGAGAACTGGCTTAGAAACAAAAAGCAATATTTTAACGATGAATGGATGGATGAACAAAATATGATAAATAATTGAAAAATTGAGAGAGATGGTTGTTATTAATAATGAATTAATCGGTGCACGGAGGGAAGCATTTTTTGATGAATAGATGATTTATTGACGGATGAAGGGATGGATTGATCAAAGGGTGCTTGAATCTATGGATGTTTGGATAGATTGATGTAATGATTGGTTGATGAATAGGTAGATATAATGTAGAGATGGACAGATGGATGGAATGTTTGACGTGTGGATGAATGGATTGTCGGATGGTTGGAAGGATGGATTTTGTCATCATTTTTGTTTGGGAGGATTTCAATGCTATAAATCCGGGCAAATGAGGTTATCAATCAAATCAATTTCACATTTAAAAAGTATTTTTATAGCCAGTTGATCAAATGACACAGTTTCTGTTATACATACGTTATTTTCATATATCTTTTTCCACTTATGTTGAGTTTTTTTTTTTTTTAAATAATCATTCATTTTGATATGGAGACTCAAATGATTCATATGACACACAAAATTGTGTTCTGATAGGATTAAAAACCACAGAGTAGTTTGATCAGAAGAGATTTATGGAAATTACTGTAAAAGGATCATGAGTTTAAAACGACAAAGAAATAGGTTTTGTTTGGCTTGGGCCTCTGATTTGAAGGATATAAAGGACTCCACTTTCCCGGAACGCTTTAGAAGTTATAGAAATAAACGCCGTTTATTTTTGCCCGTAGACTCTCGACTCCACCCAGGCAGAAAAAATGTGCTAGAACCCCTAATAATAGACTATATTGTTCAGAGGAAATATTGCAGATATTACACGTCATTTTGCATTTTTTGTACAAAACACTACAGTGTCACCAAACGATTATCACATTTGCCAAGTTTAACAAGAAAAGCTGAAATATAATATTTTTAAAGCGTATATGTATACATTTACTAAATCAATTTATATACCTGTGCTTTGATTGATGAATGGATGGATGAAAGGATTTATGGATGGATAGACTGATGATTGGATGGATTGATGAATTGGTGGATAAATGGGAGGATGAATTGGCGGATGGAGGGGCGGATGGATTGATGAATTGGTTGATGAATTGGCTGATGGGTGGATGGATAGATGATGAATTGGTGAATGGAAGGAAGGAGGGATTGATGAATTGGTGGGTGGATGGATGGATGGATGGAAGGATTTATGGATGGATAGATGGATGGTTGGTTGGATGGATGGATTGATTAATTGGTGGATGAATTGGCGGATGGAGGGATGTATGGGTTGATTGATACATTGGTTGATGGATGGATGATGACTTGGTGGATAGATGTGTGGAGGAATTGGTGAATGGGAGGAAGGAGGGACTGATGAATTTGTGGATGGTTGGATGGATGATGAATTGGTGGATGGAAGGATGGAGAGATTGATGAATTGGTGGATGGTTGGATGGATGATGATTTGGTGGATGGAAGGATGAAGGGATTAATGAATTTGTGGATAGTTGGGTGGATGAATTGGTGAATGGAAGTATGGATAGACGGATGGATGATGAATATGTGAATGGAAAGATGGATGGATTGATGAATTGGTTAATCGAAGAATATATGGTTGAATGGAGGGATGAATTAATGGATAGTTGAATGAATGGATTGATAAATTGGAGAATGAAATGATGGATGGATGGATATTTCTGTATTTTATTCTTTCCCTGTATTCTCAGGACACGTATTATTGGCCAGGGGATCCGGCGGTGGTAGACGTCTTGTTGAGTGGGACTCACTGTGTGGGAACAGAAATGTCCGTCCAGCAATGCCGACACAACAGCCACGTCCACTGTCCTAGAGGAGGCGGAGCTAAAGCAGCAGGTGTCACCTGTTCTGAAAGTAAGCCAATCACAACCCAGCTCGAGCAGCGTATTGGACCTTCTGAAATGCTTCCACTATGTCTGTAGCGGCACCTGACTTGGTTTTGGATGCCCAGCTGGTGCAGGAAAGCTCTTACCTGGAGGACCGACCTCTGCATCTTCTCACCTGTGCGCACGAGGAGAACTGTCTGTCTTCGTCCGCTAGCCGCATGCACTGGCCGTATGGTCACCGCCGCCTGCTGCGCTTCTCCTCCCGCATCATGAATCTGGGTCGAGCTGACTTCCGTCCACGAGCTTCACGAGAGTCCTGGACCTGGCACCAGTGCCACAGGTCAGTTCAGAGCTTCACGCAGAAGATACTCGCTTTCAGACTTGATCTGGAAAACGTATTACTTAATGTTTGTCAGTCTGTACAGCTTTGTGTTTAAGTTCTGAGAAGGTTCTGAGTTTAAATGCCCGGGAATCGTTCATTTTTACACACTGCTCGACCCAAAGCTGAAGTTACAGTCAAGTTCTAGATGGATGCTCCCTTGATTGATCTGTCTGTCTGTCTGTCTCTATTTGTTTGCCTCCCTCTTTCTGTCTATCTGTATTTCTTTCTGACTGTCTGTCGGTCTCTGTGTGTGTGTCTGTCTGTCTACCTGTTGCCATCCTGTCTGCCTGCCTTTATTTCTGTCTTCCATCTGTTGCCTGTCTGTCTGTCTGTCTATCTGCATGTTGTTTTCTGTCTGTCTGTCAACATTTTGCCTGTCCGTCCGTCTGTCTGTCTGTCTGTCTGTCCGTCTGTCTGTCTGTCTGTCTGTCTGTCTGTCTGTCTGCTGTCTGCTGTCTGTCTGTCTGTCTGTCTGTCTGTCTGTTGTCTGCTGTCTGTCTGTCTGTCTGTCTGTCTGTCTGCTGTCTGTCTGTCTGTCTGTCTGTCTGCCGGTTACCTAAATTCTGTCTGTCTGCCTGTCTGTCTCTTCAAACCATCCATATGTCTGCCTTTCGGAGTGTCAGTTGGTTTGTTTGTGTATCTGTCTTTCTGATTGTTTTTTTTTTTTTTT
>MU204446.1:2651872-2662061 GCA_017309775.1 Paedocypris sp. Pulau Singkep
TTTACAATAATGATCTGTACTTTTACTCAAGAAGGCCTGTCTGGTACTCTTTACACCTCTGCTGAGTCCTGCGCTCCTGCTTCTGTAGCTTCTATTATATACGGCATGTCAGAATGTTTGAGGTGGTCCTCAAAGTATTCCTTCCCGTGTCCCACTATAACCCCAGTTGAGCTCAGCAGTTTCCCACTTTCAGTAAACCATATTGGCAGGGAACCGCTTCCCCTTTCTGAGACGTCAAATGCTTTGCCTGAATGGATAGTCTTCCTCCATGGCCTCACCAAACTTCTTCCAGGCCAGAGTTTTTGCAACAACAACGTTGATCATAGACCTTTCTCCTCTGGTATCCTGGTACCATTTGCACCATTAGACAGCGTGGTCACACTTGTTATATGTACGCCGAAACTAGCTCAGAAGTCCAAAATCAAAACACTCCTCGCATTCTGATCCGAGAGGCAGTTCATCCCCATCATGGCCCTCAGGCGTCACTGTTGTTGCCAATATGAGTGTTGAAATTGTGTTTGGGGCACTATTCTCCCAATAAATCAATCATCAACTCTCGTCCACTTCAGAGTTTTATAACACATGAAGGCTGAGTTGGAGAGCGATAAGCAGGCACACTTCGCTTCTGCCTCTCTCCATGATCAACACAAATATCCGGAACAGGACTCTGGACTTTCTTACGAACAGATCACAACATGTTCGACTCCACACTGCAACCTCCTCCAGTCTCACCATCAACACCGGCGTCCCCCAAGGATGCGTATTGTCCCCTCTCCTGTACTCCCTCTTCACCTATGACTGCGTGCCTGTCCATCCCTCAAACAGCATCGTCAGGTTCGCAGACGACACCACGGTGGTAGGCCTGATCAGGAACAACGACGAGGCGGCCTACAGGGAGGAGGTTCTGCGTCTGGTGACATGGTGTGAGGACAATAACCTGGAACTCAACACCAGGAAAATAAAAGAGGTCATTGTGGATTTCAGGCGAGCTGGGAAAAACAATCACACTCCCATTCACATTAATGGATCGGTGGTTGAACGAGTTCCCAGCTTTAAGTTTCTTGGAATCCACATCTCAGAGGATCTCACCTGGACATTGAACACTTCAATCCTGATCAAGAAGGCACAACAACACCTGTATTTTCTGAGACGACTCAAAAAGTCTCATCTGCTTGTCAGGATACTGAAGAACTTTTACCGCTGCACCATCGAGAGCATCTTGACAAACTGCATCTCAGTGTGGCACAACAGCTGTACAGTCGCAGACCGAAAGGCTCTTCAGAGGGTGGTCAAAACTGCTCAGAGAGTCATCGGATCTCAACTTCCCGCCCTGGAGGACATTCACAAAACTCGGTGTCTTCACAGGGCAAAGAGAATCGTCAAAGATCCGTCTCTCACCCCAACCACAGACTCTTTACTCTTCTCCCATCAGGGAAACGCTACCGCTGTCTGAGAGCCCGCACAAACAGGCTCAGGAACAGTTTTTTCCCGACAGCTGTTTCTGCATTAAACAGTAGTTGAACAGCCTGTACTTCACTGCACTGCCACTTTTTTCTACTTGCACTGTTACAATTGTTGCACAGTTCATGGCACGTTTTTTATATATTTGGTTAGCCACTTTTTGCACACTCTGCTTCCTATTCACTTGTATATAATCCAACCACTGTATATTCCCATGCACCTGTATATTTCGCATTACTGCACTGTCTACTTCCTTGAACCTTTATATTTCTATATTCTATATTTATTTATATCTCATTTGTAAATATACCTTATATGCACTTCTGGTTAGATGCTAAAAGCATTTCATTGTCTCTGTACGTGTACTTTGCACAATGACAATAAAGTTGAATCTAATCTAATCTAATGCTCAACTTCAAAGTATAAGATGTTCCTGATCCTGAACTATACATGGAAGTAAGCCCAACCATTCCAGCTGGGCAACGTAGCTGGGTCTTTAATTTAGTTTAACGTAAAAATTTGTATTATTGTTTATAAACAAAAATAAATTTTAGCTGGGTGGGTTGTTTCAGGAGGTCCACTAGTGAAATTAAATTTTGGCACCGCCAATGTTCATTTGTGATGTTTTATTCTGTATATCTACTTTACTGTAGCTTTTTAGTGAACGTAATCCTCCTATTTGTCTGGGTTGTCCCGTTTTGAAAGTTTAAGAATATTTTTTAAATACTTAAAAGTATTTTTTTTTTTCACTTTGAAACTTCCGCTTGGCTTATAATAATTCAGTTCCCATATTTGTAACACCATGCTACGTGTTTATGTTACAAAGATACTAATTATGTCTTAATAGTAAAAAAAAAAAATACTTGGAATTTTTTCAACTTTTCGCTACAACAGTAACGTTGGGTCAATTTGACCCTTCAGTCAAAAAGTTAAAAGAGTCAGAAAGGTCAATAACTATATTTTCTTTTTCTATTGTATACTATTTTTGCAACAACGAGACATAATACACCGCTGTCTCACACACTCTCTCTCTCTCTCTCTCTTTCTCTCTCTCTCTCTCTCTCTCTCTCTCTCTCTCTCTCTCTCTCTCTCACACACACACACACACACTGTTTTGCAGATGTTTTTGGTTTCTGACACTTATATGAAAAATAAAAGACAAACATTTATGTTTCTCTCAAACGAGCACAACAGGAGGATTTATATGATTTAATATTTTTTGGGGTCCGAAAATAAAAGATTGTGATGTTGAAAGTGATGAAAGTTTTAAATTAAAAGGCTTTTATGACTAAAGCTTGATTTTATCCACGTTCTTTTTGGACCAGCAAACAGCTGAATATATGCATCTCTAAGGCAGCAATGCCTGACAATTACAGTTATTTTTACAGCAGAAAATGAGAGCTGTTAAAAAACTCTGATTATAGGGTGGAATTGAGACAGAATCATTTTTTTCTGCCCGTGTCATGCAGAAGAGCCAAGTGACATTACAGCGAGAGCTCTTCTGTTACAAAGGGAATATGGAACAGTACGCGCTATTCTGATAACGTAACATAATAGAAACAAGTTGACTTTAAGCTTATGTTGTGTCTGATGACACCAGCAGGGGGCGTGAAAGAGCCTTTACTGTTCCACTACAATCTCAACATTATAATTCAAAGACCACATTGAATCCCATCTATACCCATTCCTGCAACTCTCTAGTATTCTGATATTTTATTTATGCCAAATGAATCAAATTATTCAGAATGTGATACGTTCTAAAAAAGTCACATCAAGTTCAAATGCAGATGTGCCAATAAATCTCGCAATACGTTGTTAAAACGGAGTTTATGTTTTGCATCATCACCGCACAATGCGAATCCGGCGAGGGAAAAATAGACAAAAGGTTTTATTGGAAAACTGTTGGTGGTATTCCCTCATTGTTACAGTCTATTGCCTTCTATTGCTATTTCTATTATGGAATGACGAATACTCAAAGGCCTAGAAAACTCCCGTCTCACAACTCGACTGCTCTTATTCCAGTCAAAGTTAATGAAAGCGAGATTTCCCCTTTAACCATCTCTCAAGTGTGAAACTGTTCCCTGTAGGGTTCTGTGGGAACATGGTTTTCCATAGGCCGGGCTTAAACTTCAGAAAAGTCACACTCTGTCTCCCTCCACTGGCCTGCATAATTGAATGAGCCTATGCATGAAGATATAGCTAAGATGGCATATCGCTGAAAAATTATTTCAAGGACAGGTTTCTAGGAAAAATGCATCTTGACTTAATTTGTGATGGTAGAGTGTGTAATTAATATGATTTTTTTATTTTTTGTTTATTGCATAATTTTTTTGACTTTCCTTCAAGATAAAGGTAACAAGTCTGTTGACTCTATTTGAAGAGATAATATCCAATAACAACAAAACAGGCTGTGAACTATTGCAGGGATCCTTCTCAGTAGTGGTCTTCACAAAAGTAGAAAGTCCAATGGAATGATGGGTTGGGGCTAATCCCAATAAGTCACTGGTCTGTTGGGGTGAAGAAAGAGCTAAGCTTTCAATTTGCCAGTCAATCTGTTTACTGTCAATTTGCTGTGATTGTGGTCCAGTAGTAGAGTCGGGCCTGCCAACCAGACTTTGCAAGCCCGAATACCAATTCGGTAGCTTCTACAATATTCTTGATCAAGACTCTGAGCCCCACATGTCCTTAGGCTCTATGGCTTAGGACTGCCCACTGCTCCGGGTTTGTGTGAGTTCACTTCACCGTATGAGTCCCAGTGGGCATATTGACAAACTCATTCACTTTCTCTTTCAATCAATGTTCCAATCCTCTCTTATGGTCATGATCTCTGGGTCATGACTGAAAGAACAAGGTCTTGGATACCAGCGACTTAAATGAGTTTTCTCCGCAGAGATGGAGTGAAGACCTTGGTTACATGAAAGGAAAATGGAGGAGAGCAGATCTGAACACAGAGTTTTGTTGTTGGTGGCCAAAAACTCTTAGTTGGATCTTCCAAGACAAAATGTTTTTTTAAATCCACAAGGTGGATAAACAACCGTTGGACAAAAATCCACGTGAACAAAAATAAGAAAAAAAAGGCAAAATGAGTAGGTAAAATTATCTGCCAATGGGGTGAGAAAAATTTACTTGATACAAGTCCTGTTTTCTTGAAACAAGCAAATTATTCTTTCGCTCTTAATTCCAAACTAGTCAATTATAATTGCATAAAAAAATGAGATGTATTGTGTCATTTCAAGAGTTTTTGGGTAATCAAGAATTAATTTTTTGCATGTGAGCTCTTAATACCAGGTGGGAAAACCAAACTCTTTCTCGTGGAACATGAACAAAAAAAAGCTAACTAAGAATGTCTTTTAAAACTGTCAACAATCTACAGTTAAAACAATCTATTTGATATCGCCAGGACTTCATTTCCCAAGATCCTTTGCTCTCCAGTCAGACTTGCACATGAGCAGAGCAATTGTTTCAAGCTCAAGCCTGTTTCAAACTCTCTGTTTATCCGACGCCGTGTAAAGAGAATTATTATCCCCTGTGCAGCGTTTTGATTGTGTCTGTTCCTTGTTTTTTAAACTCCTTGCCCGTGTTCTTCATTTTCTACTCTTTCTGCGATGACATATTGTTCTGTATTTAGCTTAATCTCACTTCGTCCAGTGCGTTTTTCTATTTTTCTGTGCATTTATCTTAAATTTAGATAACCAAAAAGATAACCATAAGATGGGGAAAATAAATTGGGTGTATTTTATAGCTGATGTAAAATGCGGGTCGAAACTTATCCGCTGACACACAAGATATATGCAAAAAGCTAACATAGGACGAAGCTTAAAAGTTTTATAATCCGGTTTTGGATTTCATTTTTTTTATATATATATTTTTTGATTTAATGCTTGTCCCAAACAACCACCAGTTTTAACCTTGATTCTTGCCCAATAAAGAACACTTTTCCTGAATTGAGACACACACACACACACACACACACACACACACACACACTCGGACATTGACAGTTTCCTTAAATAGTGGGTTCCCATTGTTTAAAATGAGAAACTCTGAAGAGGTGAAGTTTAGACTTGAAACCTAAACTGCGGCACATGTCGGTATATCTTCAATGCTTAAAGACTATATGCATCTTCACGACCAAGATAAAGTACCGCAGCCTTGTGTCTCAATTCATCTTAAGCACTGATAAGCTTAACTGTATGCAAACGCTAAGCAAAGTGACACATGGCTTCCCAGAGCTGCATTTACTGAATACTAACTACACCGAGCCGTCTGCAGCCATCTTCAGTCTTCAGAAACCAGCTTTTAATGCTCCCTGTGATTTTATATTATCTAAATCTATCTAAAATCGTCTTATTATATCTAAAACATTTTTTTTCAAACAGTATCCAGTCAATATACAATACAGAACTGAAAAACATCCTCAAAGCAATAATATAATGGCTGATTTGGCTTCCAACAGCAAATTGGAAAATTGTACTGTTGTCTTGTTGGTTGTCAATTTATTGCATTTTAACGTTATTTTAGAGTATTAACTTGCCGTTTATTTAGTAGTACAGGACTTGGATGAAAATTATCTATGTGGATTAGCATAGGGGTTTTTTTTATATGATATATATTATATTCATCTATCTATCTATCTATCTATCTATCTATCTATCTATCTATCTATCTATCTATCTATCTATCTATCTATCTATCTATCTATCTATCTATCTATCTATCTATCTATCTATCTATCTATCTATCTATCTATCTATCTATCTATCTAGCTGACTGTCTGTCTGTCTGTCTGTCTGTCTGTCTGTCTTTCACTCTGTCTATCCATTTGACAGTCTGTCTGTCTGTCTGTCTGTCTGTCTGTCTGTCTGTCTGTCTGTCTGTCTATCTATCTATCTATCTATCTATCTATCTATCTATCTATCTATCTAATCCAAAACATTGATTTACTATTTTAATAACCTGTATTAATGTGTGATCAATTGAACGTTTTCTGATAATCGTTGGCCTAAACAGTAATATTAACATATAATAAAAGTCATAATTACAAAGCCGTGCTCTGAGTCTTTTAACCCTTTCGACTCTGTAAAGTGCTTTTAAACAAACAGACAGCATGCAGGAAAAAAAGGGCAGATTTATGGCTGAAGGAGTCGAATCCATCAAGATCAGGGGAATGTGTAATTAAAGGCAAGGTTATGAGAGATGATATGAGAGTTCCCCTCCTTCCTTCCTTCTGCTGTCTTATTAATCTCCTACGCCACTCTGTTGTTCTGATTATGGATGTCATACAGCAATAAAGCGAGTAGAGATCAATAATCCTGAAATTAAAACGAAAGTGAATTTCCTCAGCAGGCCGCACGACTGATGTTATGGTGCTTGAATATTCACGTGTGTGAAAGCAAAGAGCTAAAGATGAGAATTCCTCCAGACACGCAGCAAATACTCGCAAACGTGTTAAAAACGCTTCTGGAAATATGCGTTTTCAAAGCAAAGCACAATTCTGGAAAAAATGTTCAAAGCAAATACTTTTTAGGTAGTTGAATTAAATTAATATTGCATTTTGTAAACAAAAACATAAAGTGGCATCACTACATAATTTAAGATTGCAAATTTTGATGTTAAAAATTGTTATGGTCAGTCATCATAGATTAAGGCTATAGTATAATTATTATTATTACTAATGATGATAATTGTAATAATAATAATAATAATAATAATAATTGTTATTATTATTATTATTATAGTAACATTATTTTTCTTATGTAGATTATATCAGGAATTTAGCATTATTCACATGTCACAGACTCTGGATCATGTTTTATTCTGACGTTTAGTTTGAAGTTTTCACAACAAAGTAGTATTTTGAAAACCGCCGGGTTCTGTTTCTTTCAGGTTCTGGACAGGAAACACAAAGAATCGTTGTTCCCTGTCCAGCTGTTTTCTCTTTGCAATTAGGTCATGTATTTAAGAACCAGTTTGTCACCTGTTTTTTTTACCAGTTTTCCTGTCATCTAGCCATTATTCTAGCCTTGTTCTTGTCTTGTTCATCTAGTCTTGCCTTGCTCTTGTTTTTTTGTATATCCAGTCTTTCCCGGCTTAGACCTTTGCTCTAGTTTTGACTATTGATTTTGCTAAGTTGGCTCCTGCTCTCCGTGTACTGACCTCTGCCTGCCTGACTACGCCTTGGAATAAACCCCAGTGGAGCGTTAACCCTTGAGTGATCGCTCTCGTCCGTACTGTGCACATGGGTTCTTCACCCAGTCCAGCGACAGTCCGCAACCATAATATACTACATTAAACTATATATTATTAATATAAATACTAATAATACTACCAAATAATAATAATAAGAAGAAGAAGAAGAAGAAGAAGAATGCAGAATTGATTTAAATACATCATTAAGCACTCACAAGGTCATTGTACAGAATAGAAATGCTCAAAAATACAATAAATGTTAACAAAAAATAAAACTCATTTTCTTATTTTCTGTGAACAACTGAGATGAGAATAATCCGTCATTGTCTCACATTTCCTCCTCCAGCCTTCAGCTCCAGATCTCAGGCCTGCTGCAGCTCTGCACTCCCCTTTCTCCGGAGACGGACATCATTCCCCGGTTTCCTATACGAGTTTCTCCGAATCAATGGGAAAATAATTTGGGGACATCAAGAGATGACAGGTCAGAAAGTGTTTTACCTCACGCTGACAGGCCGTTTTGTCTAAACACGACAAGTAATGTTTGGTTTAACGGAGGGCGGCTCCACACGTGCACTCTGATTTACTCTCCTGTTCCACCTAGTCAAGACCCGATGTCACGTTTGAGAGAAAGTACCGAGCAGTCTACTATGTTAGTAAGCAAAAGCTTGGCAAAACGTGAAGGTTCCGAGCCCCTTATAATCACAGAACCCTTTGTAAATTGTTAGTGTTTCAAACACTGGATCATGGGTTCGATTCCCAGGGAAAGCAGATATTTGTCGTAAAATTGTAATGAAATGTAAGTTTCTTTGCATAAAAGTGTCTGCTAAAAGACTGTAAAGTAAAAGTAAAGTAAATTGAGGTAAATTGTGACACTTTGGATAGAAAACACAAATAGGTGTATTATCAGTCCACAAAATAAACCCAAAAAAGCACTATTCCAAAAGCTTTTGAAAAGTGTCTTACTGGTCTTCTTTTTGCAGTAAATTCTGTTGATATTCTGCATTTTTATGTTATTGGTGAAAAGGATTGCTTACTCTGACTAAGAGTACCGCATTGAGTTAAAAAAAAGTTGTGCTCACAAACTTGTACTTTTGGGTGCATTTTGTAGTGACTAAGTGTTGTTAGTGTTGTTTCTGTTGTGGTTATTTTCAGATGGGGGTTCTTTTATCCTTTAACCTTTTACTTTTACATACCTACGACACATTACATATTATACCTATTGTGATTCTGACCAGTCGAAAAGGGAAATTCTAGGCTAAGCCCTAAACTGAACCCAATCGAACGTCCACTGCTTCAGGTTTGTGTGACTTCCCTGTTGGGTTACAAACAAAGCAATGTCCTTTTTATTTTATTTTTTTATTTTTTATTTTTAATTAATCGTATTTACGCAAATATAAGCACCCTTTTTCCGGTTTTAGTCTTTATTCCAATTTTATTTAGTCTTTTTTTTTTTTCAATTTTTGTCTTCATGCAGCATAACAAGTGCAATCCCTTCTACTGGAGGTACTTTTTAATATTTCTCTGTAGTTATATGTGATAATATACAGCCGTTATTATTTTTTTATCTGTAATTTAAGCAAAACGACATCAAAGTGAAGTAGCAGGACATGTCACAAAAAAGGTTTATCTATTTAGTCTGTAGGATAATAGTCACCTATTAACAAACTGCTTCGAGCATGATTGTAATTGAAATTGTGTGTGTATGGGGGGTAAAAATAAAAATGTATTAATTTTTATAAATGAATAAATATTACTTTACTTACGTTACGTCATCTGTAAGGTTCTAATTAGATTGCACTAACGCTGCCATATTGTAGATTTTCATGCATTTACAGTATCACATTATTTGCATGTACAATATTTAGTGTTTGTAAATGTGTATTTTTTTAAGAATCATTGGTTAGCTTGATACAAAATAAGAATATGGTGAGATGCCAACGTGTAGGCATATTTGTAATAACTTTTATCTTTGATTTTAGATCTTATCTGGCCCTATCACAGTCATCATCAGAACAAATTAGGACTTATATTTTTGAATCAGGGATGTAGTGGTGATGTTGATGAGTTGAGACATCTGGAACATTTTGGTTTG
Source organism: Paedocypris sp. Pulau Singkep (assembly GCA_017309775.1). Lineage (NCBI taxonomy): Eukaryota > Metazoa > Chordata > Actinopteri > Cypriniformes > Paedocypris > Paedocypris sp. Pulau Singkep. Next base: position 2,661,615 of record MU204446.1, read on the forward strand.
TCACCAGCTTGTCGGTGCCATGGCTGCAGGAATCACTCTTTGATTCCTCTTATTGATTTGACAGATCCCGAGGCCATGAAACGCTGGCACGGAGAAAAGGTGGCCTTGTTTTTAACTGCTCAGGAAGCAGCTTTTCTTCTAGCTGTCTGTCCATTCTTCAATCCATGCATTCTTCAATCTATCCATTCTTCAATCTATCTATTTATCCATCTATCCATCCATCCATCCATCCATCCATTCATCCGTCCATCTATCTATCTATCTATCTATCTATCTATCTATCTATCTATCTATCTATCTATCTATCTATCTATCTATCTATCTATCTATCTATCTATCTATCTATCTATCTATCTATCTATCTATCTATCTATCTATCTATCTATCTATCTATCTATCTATCTATCTATCTATCTATCTATCCATCTATCTATCTATCTATCTATC
>MU204446.1:2662161-2679661 GCA_017309775.1 Paedocypris sp. Pulau Singkep
TTTACAATAATGATCTGTACTTTTACTCAAGAAGGCCTGTCTGGTACTCTTTACACCTCTGCTGAGTCCTGCGCTCCTGCTTCTGTAGCTTCTATTATATACGGCATGTCAGAATGTTTGAGGTGGTCCTCAAAGTATTCCTTCCCGTGTCCCACTATAACCCCAGTTGAGCTCAGCAGTTTCCCACTTTCAGTAAACCGTATTGGCAGGGAACCGCTTCCCCTTTCTGAGACGTCAAATGCTTTGCCTGAATGGATAGTCTTCCTCCATGGCCTCACCAAACTTCTTCCAGGCCAGACCTTTCTCCTCTGGTATCCTGGTACCATTTGCACCATTAGACACCGTGGTCACACTTGTTATATGTACGCCGAAACTAGCTCAGAAGTCCAAAATCAAAACACTCCTCGCATTCTGATCCGAGAGGCAGTTCCTCCCCATCATGGCCCTCAGGCGTCACTGTTGTTGCCAATATGAGTGTTGAAATCTTTCTGGAAGACAATGGAGATTGTGTTTGGGGCATTATTCTCCCGATAAATCAATCATCAACTCTCGTCCATTTCAGAGATTTATAACACATGAAGGCTGAGTTGGAGAGCGATAAGCAGAGCGCTTCTGCCTCTCTCCATGCTCAACTTCAAAGTATAAGATGTTGTTCCTGATCCTGAACTATACGTGGAAGTAAGCCCAACCATTCCAGCTGGGCAACGTAGCTGGGTCTTTAATTTAGTTTAACGTAAAAATTTGTATTATTGTTTATAAACAAAAATAAATTTTAGCTGGGTGGGTTGTTTCAGGTGGTCCACTAGTGAAATTAAATTTTGGCACCGCCAATGTTCATTTGTGATGTTTTATTCTGTATATCTACTTTACTGTAGCTTTTTAGTGAACTTAATCCTCCTATTTGTCTGGGTTGTCCCGTTTTGAAAGTTTAAGAATATTTTTTAAATACTTAAAAGTATTTTTTTTTTTCACTTTGAAACTTCCGCTTGGCTTATTTGGTGTAATCATCATATAAAAAATATAATAATTCAGTTCCCATATTTGTAACACCATGCTACGTGTTTATGTTACAAAGATGCTAATTATGTCTTAATAGTAAAAAAAAAAAAATACTTGGAATTTTTTTAACTTTTCGCTACAACAATAATGTTGGGTCAATTTGACCCTTCAGACAAAAAGTTAAAAGAGTCAGAAAGGTCAATAACTATATTTTCTTTTTCTATTTTTTTCTATTTTTGCAACAACGAGACATAATACACCGCTGTCTCACACTCTCTCTCTCTCTCTCTCTCTCACACACACACACACACACACACACACACACTGTTTTGCAGAAGTTTTTGGTTTCTGACACTTATATGAAAAATAAAAGACAAACATTTATGTTTCTCTCAAACGAGCACAACAGGAAGATTTATATGATTTAATATTTTTGGGGTCCGAAAATAAAAGATTGTGATGTTGAAAGTGATGAAAGTTTTAAATTAAAAGGCTTTTATGACTAAAGCTTGATTTTATCCACGTTCTTTTTGGACCAGCAAACAGCTGAATATATGCATCTCTATGGCAGCAATGCCTGACAATTACAGTTATTTTTACAGCAGAAAATGAGAGCTGTTAAAAAACTCTGATTATAGGGTGGAATTGAGACAGACTCATTTTTTTCTGCCCGTGTCATGCAGAAGAGCCAAGTGACATTACAGCGAGAGCTCTTCTGTTACAAAGGGAATATGGAACAGTACGCGCTATTCTGATAAAGTAACATAATAGAAACAAGTTGACTTTAAGCTTATGTTGTGTCTGATGACACCAGCAGGGGGCGTGAAAGAGCCTTTACTGTTCCACTACAATCTCAACATTATAATTCAAAGACCACATTGAATCCCATCTATACCCATTCCTGCAACTCTCTAGTATTCTGTTATTTTATTTATGCCAAATGAATCAAATTATTCAGAATGTGATACGTTCTAAAAAAAGTCACATCAAGTTCAAATGCAGATGTGCCAATAAATCTCGCAATACGTTGTTAAAACGGAATTTATGTTTTGCATCATCACCGCACAATGCGAATCCGGCGAGGGAAAAATAGACAAAAGGTTTTATTGGAAAACTGTTGGTGGTATTCCCTCATTGTTACAGTCTATTGCCTTCTATTGCTATTTCTATTATGGAATGACGGATACTCAAAGGCCTAGAAAACTCCCGTCTCACAACGCGACTGCTCTTATTCCAGTCAAAGTTAATGAAAGCGAGATTTCCCCTTTAACCATCTCTCAAGTGTGAAACTGTTCCCTGTAGGGTTCTGTGGGAACATGGTTTTCCATAGGCCGGGCTTAAACTTCAGAAAAGTCACACTCTGTCTCCCTCCACTGGCCTGCATAATTGAATGAGCCTATGCATGAAGATATAGCTAAGATGGCATATCGCTGAAAAATTATTTCAAGGACAGGTTTCCAGGAAAAATGCATCTTGACTTAATTTGTGATGGTAGAGTGTGTAATTAATTTGATTTTTTTTTTTTTTTTTGCATAATTTTTTTGACTTTCCTTCAAGATAAAGGTAACAAGTCTGTGGACTCTATTTGAAGAGATAATATCCAATAACAACAAAACAGGCTGTGAACTATTGCAGGGATCCTTCTCAATAGTGGTCTTCACAAAAGTAGAAAGTCCAATTGAATGATGGGTTGGGGTGAAGAAAGAGCTAAGCTTTCAATTTGCCAGTCAATCTGTTTACTGTCAATTTGCTGTGATTGTGGTCCAGTAGTAGAGTCGGGCCTGCCAACCAGACTTTGCAAGCCCGAATACCAATCCGGTAGGTTCTACAATATTCTTGATCAAGACTCTGAGCCCCACATGTCCTTAGGCTCTATGGCTTAGGACTGCCCACTGCTCCGGGTTTGTGTGAGTTCACTTCACCGTATGAGTCCCAGTGGGCATATTGACAAACTCATTCACTTTCTCTTTCAATCAATGTTCCAATCCTCTCTTATGGTCATGATCTCTGGGTCATGACTGAAAGAACAAGGTCTTGGATACCAGCGACTTAAATGAGTTTTCTCCGCAGAGATGGAGTGAAGACCTTGGTTACATGAAAGGAAAATGGAGGAGAGCACATCTGAACACAGAGTTTTGTTGTTGGTGGCCAAAAACTCTTAGTTGGATCTTCCAAGACAAAATGTTTTTAAATCCACAAGGTGGATAAGCAACCGTTGGACAAAAATCCACGTGAACAAAAATAAGAAAAAAAAGGCAAAATGAGTAGGTAAAATTATCTGCCAATGGGGTGAGAAAAATATACTTGATACAAGTCCTGTTTTCTTGAAACAAGCAAATTATTCTTTCACTCTTCATTCCAAGCAAGTTAATTATAATTGCATAAAAAACGAGATGTATTGTGTCATTTCAAGAGTTTTTGGGTAATCAAGAATACATTTTTTGCATGTGAGCTCTTAATACCAGGTGGGAAAACCAAACTCTTTCTCGTGGAACATGAACAAAAAAAGCTAACAAAAAAAGCTAAGAATGTCTTTTAAAACTGTAGAGTTCTTAGGATTCTTTGATTCGCAATATGGGGAACGGTAAATGTTCTATTCTGGACACTTTTAGGACTTCATGAATCACAAATAGTCATACCTGGATTGTTCGGTTAGGTTCATACCATGAAGGACTGGCATTAGCAAAAACTGACAAAAACTGACAAACCCTACTTACAAGGAAATTGGAGAGTTGCCGACTAAGAAAGGAAAATCTTGATAATCATGTGGACCAAGATTTACTTACCGACAAACAGTTAATTCATTGCTCTGAAACAAGTTCATCCATTGCCCTGGACATTTTCAAGAATGGAAATTTTGAAGGAATAAAAAAAAAATGTATATACATTATTTACGCGAATATAATTAAGTCTCTGGTTTAATTACATTATTATTCATTTAAAAATAAATTGTTTCTTTATTTAACAAACCTAACTTGTGACTCGTATCTATTTGATATCGCCAGGACTTCATTACCCAAGATCCTTTGCTCTCCAGTCAGACTTGCACATGAGCAGAGCAATTGTGTCAAGCTCAAGTCTGTTTCAAACTCTCTGTTTATCCGACGCCGTGTAAAGAGAATTATTATCCCCTGTGCAGCGTTTTGATTGTGTCTGTTCCTTGTTTTTTTTTAACTCCTTGCCCGTGTTCTTCATTTTCTACTCTTTCTGCGATGACATATTGTTCTGTATTTAGCTTAATCTTACTTCGTCCAGTGCGTTTTTCTATTTTTCTGTGCGTTTATCTTAAATTTAGATAACCAAAAAGATAACCATAAGATGGGGAAAATAAATTGGGTGTATTTTATAGCTGATGTAAAATGCGGGTCGAAACTTATCCGCTGACACACAAGATATATGCAAAAAGCTAACATAGGACGAAGCTTAAAAGTTTTATTTAAAGTATTTATTTTTTTTATATATATATATATATATATATATATATATATTGATTTAATGCTTGTCCCAAACAACCACCAGTTTTAACCTTGATTCTTGCCCAATAAAGAACACTTTTCCTGACTTGAGACACACACACACACACACACACACACATGCTCGGACATTGACAGTTTCCTTAAATAGTGGGTTCTCATTGTTTAAAATGAGAAACTCTGAAGAGGTGAAGTTTAGACTTGAAACCTAAACTGCGGCACATGTCGGTATATCTTCAATGCTTAAAGACTATATGCATCTTCACGACCAAGATAAAGTACCGCAGCCTTGTGTCTCAATTCATCTTAAGCACTGATAAGCTTAACTGTATGCAAACGCTAAGCAAAGTGACACATGGCTTCCCAGAGCTGCCTTTACTGAATACTAACTACACCGAGCCGTCTGCAGCCATCTTCAGTCTTCAGAAATCAGCTTCTAATGCTCCCTGTGATTTTATATTATCTAAATCTATCTAAAATCGTCTTATTATATCTAAAACATTTTTTTTCAAACACTATCCAGTCAATATACAATACAAAACACCCTCAAAGCAATTGGAAAATTTTACTGTTGTCTTGTTGGTTGTCAATTTATTGCATTTTAACGTTATTTTAGAGTATTAACTTGCCGTTTATTTAGTAGTACAGGACTTGGATGAAAATTATCTATGTGGATTAGCATAGGGTTTTTTTTATATAATATATATTATATTCATATATTAAAATGAAGTCATTTTCAATTTCAAAGCCAAGTTTTATAGATTCAGTATCTATCTATCTATCTATCTATCTATCTATCTATCTATCTATCTATCTATCTATCTATCTATCTATCTATCTATCTATCTATCTATCTATCTATCTAGCTATCTATCTATCTATCTATCTATCTAGCTGACTGTCTTTCTCTCTGTCTATCCATTCGACAGTCTGTCTGTCTGTCTATCTATATATCTATCTAATTATTATCTATCTATCTATCTATCTATCTATCTATCTATCTATCTATCTATCTATCTATCTATCTATCTATCTATCTATCTATCTATCTATCTATCTATCTGTCTTTCTGTCTTTCTGTCTTTCTGTCTGTCTGTCTGTCTGTCTGTCTGTCTGTCTGTCTGTCTATCTATCTATCTATCTATCTATCTAATCCAAAACATTGATTTACTATTTTAATAACCTGTATTAATGTGTGATCAATTGAACGTTTTCTGATAATCGTTGGCCTAAACAGTAATATTAACATATAATAAAAGTTATAATTACAAAGCCGTGCTCTGAGTCTTTTAACCCTTTCGACTCTGTAAAGTGCTTTTAAACAAACAGACAGCATGCAGGAAAAAAAGGGCAGATTTATGGCTGAAGGAGTCGAATCCATCAAGATCAGGGGAATGTGTAATTAAAGGCAAGGTTATGAGAGATGATATGAGAGTTCCCCTCCTTCCTTCCTTCTGCTGTCTTATTAATCTCCTACGCCACTCTGTTGTTCTGATTATGGATGTCATACAGCAATAAAGCGAGTAGAGATCAATAATCCTGAAATTAAAACGAAAGTGAATTTCCTCAGCAGGCCGCACGACTGATGTTATGGTGCTTGAATATTCACGTCTGTGAAAGCAAAGAGCTAAAGATGAGAATTCCTCCAGACACAGCAGCAAATACTCGCAAACGTGTTAAAAACGCTTCTGGAAATATGCTGTTGTGTGATTACGTTTTAGTAACCGCTTCTTTTGAGCGATTAAAAACGCTCAATACTGTGCTTTTATGTAACTCAGAACATGCAGATTTAAACGGAATTAATTATATTTATCTCAACTGTACATAGAAATTACAAGCATTAATAGCTATAATAATATAGAAGCTAACAACGTATTTGCCCTTTTTTAAACAGTGTTGGGGTCCACAAGTAATGTTAAAATCTCCAGCTTTTGATTTAACACAAACATATTTTGAAATTTTCAAAGCAAATACTTTTTAGGTAGTTGAATGAAATTAATATTGCAATTTGTAAATAAAAACATAGAGTGGCATCACTACATAATTTAAGTTGTTATTGTTGTTGTTGGTGTTGTTGTTATTGATATTATTAGTGTTGTTGTTGTTGTTATTATTATTATTATTATAGTAACATTATTTTTTGTATGTAGATTATATCAGGAATTTAGCATTATGCACATGTCACAGACTCTGGATCATGTTTTATTCTGACTTTTAGTTTGAAGTTTTCACAACAAAGTAGTATTTTGAAAACCGCCGGGTTCTGTTTCTTTCAGGTTCTGGACAGGAAACACAAAGAATCGTTGTTCCCTGTCCAGCTGTTTTCTCTTTGTAATTAGGTCATGTATTTAAGAACCAGTTTGTCACCTGTTTTTTTGCCAGTTTGTCAGAAGTGTTTTCCTGTCATCTAGCCATTATTCTAGCCTTGTTCTTGTCTTGTTCATCTAGTCTTGCCTTGCTCTTGTTTTTTGTATATCCAGTCTTTCCCGGCTTAGACCTTTGATCTAGTTTTGACTATTGATTTTGCCAAGTTGGCTCCTGCTCTCCGTGTACTGACCTCTGCCTGCCTGACTACGCCTTGGAATAAACCCCAGTTGAGCGTTAACCCTTGAGTGATCGCTCTCGTCCGTACTGTGCACCTGGGTTCTTCACCCAGTCCAGCGACAGTCCGCAACCATAATATACTACATTAAACTATATATTATTAATATAAATAGTAATAATACTACCAAATAATAATAATAAGAAGAAGAAGAAGAATGCAGAATTGATTTAAATACATCATTAAGCACTCACAAGGTCATTGTACAGAATAGAAATGCTCAAAAATACAATAAATGTTAACAAAAAAATAAAACTCAGCACAACATTTAAATACAATAAAAAAAGCTTTTTTATTATATAAATTATTTTTATTATTTCTTTACTACCTTTACTGTCCGACAGATTTCTAAGGTGTATTCAGAGAAAAATGCTAGTGCATGTTTAAGTTCTGATCAGGAAATATCTTTGTGGATATTCTGCTTATTTTCTGTGAACAACTGAGATGAGAATAATCCGTCATTGTCTCACATTTCCTCCTCCAGCCTTCAGCTCCAGATCTCAGGCCTGCTGCAGCTCTGCACTCCCCTTTCTCCGGAGACGGACATCATTCCCCGGTTTCCTATACGAGTTTCTCCAAATCAATGGGAAAATAATTTGGGGACATCAAGAGATGACAGGTCAGAAAGTGTTTTACCTCACGCTGACAGGCCGTTTTGTCTAAACACGACGAGTAATGTTTGGTTTAACGGAGGGCGGCTCCACACGTGCACTCTGATTTACTCTCCTGTTCCACCTAGTCAAGACCCGATGTCACGTTTGAGAGAAAGTACCGAGCAGTCTACTATGTTAGTAAGCAAAAGCTTGGCAAAACGTGAAGGTTCCGAGCCCCTTATAAGCACAGAACCCTTTGTAAATTGTTTCAACACTGGATCTTGGGTTCGATTCCCAGGGAACGCAGATATTTGTTGAATTGTAAAATTGTAATGAAATGTAAGTTTCTTTGCATAAAAGTGTCTGCTAAAAGACTGTAAAGTAAAAGTAAAGTAAATTGAGGTAAATTGTGACACTTTGGATAGAAAACACAAACAGTCCTTCAGAGTGTATTATCAGTCCGCAAAATAAACCCAAAAAAGCACTATTCCAAAAGCTTTTGAAAGTGTCTTACTGGTCTTCTTTTTGCAGTTAATTTCTGTTGATATTCTGCATTTTTATGTTATTGGTGAAAAGGATTGCTTACTCTGACTAAGAGTACCGCATTGAGTTAAAAAAAAGTTGTGCTAAAAAAAAAGTTTGGCTGTACCTGTTCTGTTAGAGATCAGTTATTTTGAGACATCGAAAATTTGAAAAATCGACATTGTTTCAAATGGTATTGTTTCATCTTTAATGATAAGGTTGTTAATGATAAAATTGTACTTTTGGGTGCATTTTGTAGTGACCAAGTGTTGTTAGTGTTGTTTGTGTTGTGGTTATTTTCAGATGGGGGTTCTTTTATCCTTTAACCTTTTACTTTTACATACCTGCGACACATTACATATTATACCTATTGTGATTCTGACCAGTCGAAAAGGGAAATTCTAGGCTAAGCCCTAAACTGAACCCAATCGAACGTCCACTGCTTCGGGTTTGTGTGACTTCCCTGTTGGGTTACAAACAAAGCAATGTCCTTTTTATTTTTTTATTTATTTATTTTTTTTAATTAATCGTATTTACGCAAATATAAGCACCCTTTTTCCGGTTTTAGTCTTTATTCCAATTTTATTTAGTCTTTTTTTTTTTTCAATTTTTGTCTTCATGCAGCATAACAAGTGCAATCCCTTCTACTGGAGGTACTTTTTAATATTTCTCTGTAGTTATATGTGATAATATACAGCCGTTATTATTTTTTTATCTGTTATTTAAGCAAAACGACATCAAAGTGAAGTAGCAGGACATGTCACAAAAAAGGTTTATCTATTTAGTCTGTAGGATAATAGTCACCTATTAACAAACTGCTTCGAGCATGATTGTAATTGAAATTGTGTGTGTATGGGTGGTAAAAATAAAAATGTATGAATTTTTATAAATAAATAAATATTATTTTACTTACGTTACATCATCAATAAGGTTCTAATTAAATCGCTGCCATATTGTAGATTTTCATGCATTTACAGTATCACATTATTTGCATGTACAATATTTAGTGTTTGTAAATGTGTATTTTTTTCAGAATCATTGGTTAGCTTGATAAAAAATAAGAATATGGTGAGATGCCAACGTGTAGGCATATGTGTAATAACTTTTATCTTTGATTTTAGATCTTATCTGGCCCTATCACAGTCATCATCAGAACAAATTAGGACTTATATTTTTGAATCAGGGATGTAGTGGTGATGTTGATGAGTTGAGACATCTGGAACATTTTGGTTTGTCACCAGCTTGTCGGTGCCATGGCTGCAGGAATCACTCTTTGATTCCTCTTATTGATTTGACAGATCCCGAGGCCATGAAACGCTGGCACGGAGAAAAGGTGGCCTTGTTTTTAACTGCTCAGGAAGCAGCTTTTCTTCTAGCTGTCTGTCCATTCTTCAATCCATGCATTCTTCAATCTATCCATTCTTCAATCTATCTATTTATCCATCTATCCATCCATCCATCCATCCATCCATTCATCCGTCCATCTATCTATCTATCTATCTATCTATCTATCTATCTATCTATCTATCTATCTATCTATCTATCTATCTATCTATCTATCTATCTATCTATCTATCTATCTATCTATCTATCTAGCTGACTGTCTGTCTGTCTGTCTGTCTGTCTTTCTCTCTGTCTATCCATTCGACAGTCTGTCTGTCTGTCTATCTATCCATCCATCCATCCATCCATCCATCCATCTTTCTATCTATCTTTTTATTGGTTTGTCTGCCTGCTTTGTAAATCCACCCATCTATCCATCCATACATCCACCCATCCATCTATCCATCCATCCTTCCATCCATCCATCCATCTATCCATCTATCTATCTAACTAACTAACTAACTAACTAACTAACTAACTGTCTGTCTGTCTGTCTGTCTGTCTGTCTGTCTGTCAGTCTGTCTATCTATCTATCTATCTATCTATCTATCTATCTATCTATCTATCTATCTATCTATCTATCTATCTATCTATCTATCTATCTATCTATCTATCTATCTATCTATCTATCTATCTATCTATCTAGCTGACTGTCTGTCTGTCTGTCTTTCTCTATGTCTATCCATTCGACAGTGTGTCTGTCTGTCTGTCTATCTATCTATCTATCTATCTATCTATCTATCTATCTATCTATCTATCTATCTATCTATCTATCTACCTATCTATCTATCTATCTATCTAACTGTCAGTCCATTCAATCATCCATTAATTAATTAATTCAATTATTCATTTAATTCATTCATTCATTCATTCATTCATTCATCCATCCTTCTGGTCAGAACTCTATTGCTGTCTAGTTACCTTTCTGCCTCTCTGTCACTCTGTTTATGCACGTTTTTCTTCACTCTACATGCGTGTTGTTCTAGTTGTGCTGTGCTTGATAACATGAACGTGCACATTCAAAACGTTATATTTCTCCCTATTTCCCGAGATCAGCTATAAAGAACAAACGCTATTAAGCTCCCGATCGATATGAGGGACATCATCTCTGTTATCACGCAGCCGAGTAGATTTATAGTCTGTGCTGTCTGAAAATAAATCACACATTCACATGTTAAATTTAAACAGTGAATGATTGTGTTTAGACAGAGTGTGTGGAAAAAAATGAACGTACAAGCATATTCAATTACTGGAAAATAGAGGAATGAGATTTTGAAATAGCTTTAACTGCATTTTTAAGGGCTTTGATTAGATCCGAGGGAGTATCTAATATATGATGCTTTTTATTTGCTGGTTTACAGTCATAAAACTATTGTAAATATTGCTCATATAAACAATGCATATTGTAATAAAAAATAAAAGCATGCGGCCATTTACTCACTCTCAAGATGGTCCAAATCCTGCGATTGATTTGTAGAATTGCTTTGGATTTATGGACTCCGCTGATTTGCATATCATTTTAATAATGTTTATTTTTATTTTGTTCTCAAATTTCATGGAAAAATCCAGATGACAAAACCTCACAATCCAATGAAAATCGAGTAACGGCTCTTTAAACCACCAACTAATTCCGAGCATGATTATTAAGATCAAGGTCAGTTGAGGCACTTCACGAGGATGATGGCGATCCATGCCGCACATTCCCTGTGATTTCATTGGCTAAGTCATCAGGCCTGATGTCTTCAGAAAGGTAATTGCATTCGTTCAAGGCTGTTCGAGCCATTGCGGGGTTCAGAGAATCTTCTGGAAGTGAGAGTAGTTCTCCACGTGTGTGCAATGCATATAGCTTCTGATGCTATGCGTCGTTCCCCTGTAATGACGGAACGAGCAAACACGCAATAGGCAAATGTGTCATTTTCAGCTTTACGTGAAATTCAATGATGTGAAACGTTTTCATTCTTCTTGCCTTAAATACAGTGGAATATTACCAAGAAAACTGATTTTGATAGTGTGTGTGTGTGATACATTTAAATATGGCATTTGTTCCATTTTACTAACTTTGATTTTGATGTTTTACAGAAAATAAGCTTCTAACATCTGTTTGTATGATTTACTAGTTTGGGTAAATAGTTTGAAGAAATTTCTCAAATAAAAAACAAACAAAGACACAAACAAACAAGCAAACAAACAAACAAACACCACACACACACACACACACACACACACACACACACACACAAACTTTGACAGATATTTGACAGTGCAGTTATTTTTTTTTTCGTCTTTAATTTCGTAACACAGCATGCTCTTTTAACATTATAAGTAAAGGTTCTGTGAAATATTGTATTCAATTAAAATATTAATTAATAATTATGCAATTATAATATTTAAATAAACACATTATACTTGGTATTAGTATATTGTATAATTACAATATTAAATTAATACAAGTACAATAACCGCTGGTGGGTCAGACCCAAGTTCATAAATTATTCATGAGTATCTCAGGTAAACCCGGTTTAGTGCGTATAACTCCACCTCCAGCGCTGCCATTGGCTTTCTCGGTTAAATATGGCAATATGGAGCTTGTGATTGGACAGATTCGTGCATCGGCGATTTCTTAAAGCATATTCTTGTCAAGTTGTTTAAAATCTCTAAGCGACATACTCGCGGTCCACGGGGAATCGCGTAATCTATTCAGGAGGAAAGTCGTTTCCGAGTTTTTCAGTGATGTAAGTACCGGAGCTTTATCTTCTGCTGCAGTACCGTTTAAGGCTGATATTGTCTTTTACTGCGCATTTAATTAAATGTTATGAGGCGTGTTGAATAGATTACATTTGGTTTGGTTAGATTAGATTACATGCGATTACAGTTTTTGAGCAATGGGCAATCTGTGTTGCTATAAACCTTAGAGCAAATCTCAGACTGTTTTCGTTTGTTTAATTGTGTGCACTTGTACGATCGCATAACGTATTCAATGATTTCTAGGGTGTTTTTTGAATGTCTCTTCCATGGTTTAAAATAGTTGTGTAAAATAAATAATAACAGGAGTAAATGTGTGCGTTCGTGCGTGTGCGCGCGTGCGTGTGTGCGTGTTGTGTGCGTACGGACGGTGAGTGCGTGTGTTCTATTAAACTGCGGATGACAAAAAAAAAACAACTTCAGACACACATACACCGGTACTGTAGATGGGTCGAAAAATGTATTATGTTATTGTAAACGCCTAAAAACTATTGTGTAGTCACATCATCACCCATGTGTAGATAATAGCCTAGTTATAATCTTAATGAATTAATTTATCTGTCTGTCTTGGTAAATTGGTATAACTGTTTTATTTACTGTTATAACTGTTTTATAACAGTATATAACTGTTATAAGGTATAGCTTATGTTATAAGGTATATCTATATGTTTTATTTAAATTGCTTTGTTGTGATTAATGCTTTCTTCATAGTTTTGATATAGTAATTGGCTAACATAGCAATTATATAACAATTAATATATATAATGATTCATAGAGCAAATGTTATACTTTTTTTTTTTTAATTTTAGAAAGGAAACTTCAGTTGAACTGTATCTTGCCAAAAACGAGGGTGTGTATTTACCAGCACATCACCTGAATAATAATAAAAAGCACTAGTTTGTCTCAGTAAGTGGCGATCTGGTGCGAGTGGGACGCTGCTGAGATCATCAAGCGAGGCTTTTGTGACTGCAGTGTTGTGTGTGTGTGTGTGTGTGTGTGTGTGATAACCGCAACAAGATGGAGCTGATGGCGTCATTTCCCTCAAACTGGAGATGCAGAGCGGTTGCAAGGGCATCTTCACCTTATCTTTTACTTCTGTCCTCTTCTGTGTCTGAATTTATGACCCTGTTGCTGCGATGACTTTTAGTTTGGGGCTCTTCCAGTTTTCAGCTCATCCGAAACGTACTTTAGTGTGACAGATGAAGTACGTGAGGAACTTTCCGGATGTTGGTGAGTCACATATCCAGCCAATGGCAGTGTAAAAGTACATTATTATAATTACACCAAAGTCCTGCTCTGTGATTGGTTGGCCACCATTCGAGGTGCACCTTAATTGGCTCCACCTCCCTGTAACCAAGAAGTTATCTTTACTCTGTTCTACTCTAATTTTAGAGCATTGCGATTTTAGTGTGAATGTCATTTTGGGTCATTTGGGATAATTTTGTAATCAAGACCGGAATAATCACTGAGCCGGAACCTTCTGGAAATGTGACTAATACAATAGTTGTTTGAGTAGCTTGATTAGACCTTTACCTCAGACTGGAGAGCGTTTGCCAAGACAACTTCTGTTTAAATTAATGATGCGGCTTTGATGTTCACGAGTTCAATGGGTTGATTAGCGATCGAGGACATGCAGATTTAGTCTCTTTAGAAACACGCACTCGCCTCTTTCTTTTTACAGCGTTTAACTCACATACGGTCGTTGAATCCTGCCATTATCTGTCTTTTCTGATGATGAGAGATGAACAGACGTGCAGCTGAAGGTCCCATGTCACCTTATAGTCTTCATTTCAAGTATGGATTTTCCATCGTAATGTCAGGTCAATTCTACTTTCGGGTCTTAATTTGGCCCATTTGGACCTGTCACATGTCTGCAGTCTCTGTATTTATGTCTCTGTCCGTGAGTGTAATGCCGAGAGGAAAATTGGCTTTTAAACCGTGTAGAAAACCATTCTGCCATCTAAAACTCAATGACAGTCTGCGCTGTGATTGTGTGGTTCATTTCATGGTGTGTTCGGTTCTCCTACCTCCTAAATGTTAGTTCAATGACAGTTTTATAGAACAATTGTGTAGATTTAAAACAATCTACGGATTAGCTTCATAGCTTCACAGCTAGTTGATAGCAGTTGAGTGAAACAATAGCAAAATAACTGTATAATCAAATTCACTGTTCAAATTTGACAATATTAAGTGGTTTGACGAGCTCAAGGTAATTTTAATGCTAACCTCTGAAATAATACTGGGGAAAAAAATAATACGTAATTTTTTGTTTGTATTTAACACAATCTATATGTTAAAATGTCACTGAAAACACGATTTGGCACGATGAGAGTGTCACACAAAACTGAGTAAAAACAAAACTTTACTGGGTAAATAACTAAATATAATAGTAAAACATCGAAACAATAGCATTGAATAGATGATCCATTGTCTATTTTGATTTAAAGAAACTATTTTAAAGTCATAAAAATGTCGATTTGTTGCAAACGTTGAAGCTAGTCACATTAATACCAGGATGTACAGTACAGTACTCTGAAAAATCTGAAACAATCAAAAACTTGTTTTTTTTTACTTGTTTTATTTATTTTTATATATATATTTAAGTTATTGGGCTATTTTATTGGTCAAAATATTTTAATGTCCTTTTCCACTGTTCTGAATATTCTATTGTGACTGCCTTTAATCACTGTTCGTGATGAATTTAGGACTCGACTGAATCCACAGAAGGCGATGTCAGTGTGGATTTTTCTGCTGGCCTCGAGGGTCTCTGGATTGTCTTGGGGTCAGCGCTCCGAGCCCATGTTTGCCTCAGTGACTCATAGCATTTTCCCACCGGATTATGACAACAACCCCACGCAGCTCAACTACGGCATGGCCATCACTGACGTGGATGGAGATGGAGATTTAGAAGTGTTTGTATCAGGGTGAGTGTTTTAAATTGTCAAATTCAAAGTCATGGTGTGACATCATATTTTCCCTTGTTTTAAATGAAATAAATAAAATTAAATAAAATAAATAAAGTGTTTTTACACTTTATTTCCATTTTAGACGTTAGAGATAAGTTACACGTTTCAGAGGTGAAAAGAGAAACAGAAAACCATACATGAGTAAAAGTGCGAATACCTTACTGCGAAAATGTGTTTATTTCAAGTCACCAATTCTGGGAAGACTTGAGTAAATGTTATAGTATCCAGTTTTAAAAGAACTATTTTACTTTGTCAGTCTCAGTCAAACTCAAATTCACATTCAGACGATTAAGCTGATCAAAAGCTTATAAAAAGCATTACGTACCTTCAGCATCCTGCAGATGGCGATATCATCTCATCTATATGCCGACTTCAGAAAAAGTTGCTTATATATTTGATACTGAGTACAACTATACAACGTTTCCAAAAGTAGAGTAAATTAAGTAAGTAAAACAATAAATTTCTTAAAGCCTTTTACATCACTATTAGGTTTGAACAAGTATTTTTAAGCAACTTTGTAGACGCTGTAGTTGATTTATTGGCTTGACCAAGAACACAAGATTGAGTGATTGACCAGTACTTTTTGGAATTTGTAGTGAAATGGTAAAACTAAATTTAAAATGACCTATTGGCATTTTGACAGATTTTGACCAACGTGTCAAAACTACTCATTACACTAAAGACTGTGGCTCATTATACTTGTGACCTCTGCTTATCATAATCATTCAACGTATCTTATTGATGCTCATGAAGAGATAGGATCTTTAGCTTTGGAGGTCAAGATGATGCCAAATGATCTTAAATTGCTCAAAAAGGCTGTTTATCTTTTCTTTTAATTAGATACAACGGCCCAAACTTGGTTTTAAAATACGACAAGCTGAAACAGAGGCTGATGAACATCGCTGTTGACAACCGCAGTTCGCCGTATTACGCTCTGAGAGATCGGCAGGGCAATGCCATCGGAGTGACGGCTTGTGACATCGATGGAGATGGACGAGAAGAGATTTACATCCTCAACACTAACAATGCCTTTTCAGGTGTGACAAGCTTTATAGCTATTGGTATAGATACAGACTATTTATACTTTAAGACAGACTTGATCACTTAGAAATCCGTTAACATTTTCACGCAGGTAGAGCGACTTATTCTGACAAACTCTTCAAGTTTCGGAACGGACGGTTTGAGGATCTCCTGACCGATGAGATAAATGAACTCCGGGATGTAGCCAATCGCGTGGCTGGACGGTCAGTCGCATGTGTTGACAGAAAGGTAACGTCAAACCTGGCATTTGGCCTCAGAAAGTATCGTATATTTTGGACTGTAAGACGCACCTTTATTTATTAGTTATGCCTTGATCTTTTTTCACATTATGGATTAGAAATGGTGTCATTCAATTTGTAAATATTTTTTTAGAATTGTTACGCGTGTGGGATGTTTTTCCCTTTTTTTAATTTAACTGATTTAGAAATTTGCTCTCACTGTGGATTAGACAGCACCCAGTCAATTTTTCAACTTTTTTTTAGGATTTCAGATTTAGAAGTGCAACTTATATTTTGGAATATATGGTAAGATTTTGAAGGCTAAACTAAAACACTCTGCTACTTCTTTTTTTATTTTTTTATTTGCAACTTATAGTTAAAAAAATAATGTTAAATGATTTTTAAGGCTAAACTAGAACGCCCAGCTTTTATTTTTCTGGAACAAATTCCGATTTTGAAACCCGTTTTTCTGTGTATTAGAAAGCCACAGTCAATTTGTTTAAAAATGTTTTAGGATTTTAAGTGCACCTTATAGTCCGGAAAATATGGAGTAGATTTTTAAGGCTAAACTAGAACACCCCGCTTTTTTTTCTTAAGTCGGATGGATTTATAGTTTTCAATCTTCCATCATTTATCTCCACCCTCACCGTTGAGTCCTGCCCCCCTCAGGCAGTCAATATTATTGCTCATTTCCAACGTTCGGCAATATTTGTCTCTGACACTGAATCAGCCGCTGCGATAATTAGAAAACACAAGACCTCATTCTTTTTATATTTAGTTAGAACTTGTATTAGGTGGGACGAGCAGCATTAATTTGTCTCAGCGCATCGGTTATCAAAGCTAACGCTGTTTGACCGCGCTTCAGCGCTGCTAAATCCCAGATAGCATGATAAATGACCAGATACGTATGTCAATGATTTGTACTTAGTCCAAAACACAATAAGCTGAACAGCATATTTCT
>MU204446.1:2684661-2687353 GCA_017309775.1 Paedocypris sp. Pulau Singkep
TCACTGAGTTATAGACAGTGTTTATCAGCTAAAGCAGCCAGTAATGGAGAGAACAGGACCATGGAAGCAGTGCAGAATAAAGAGGTTGAGCTTTTGGCTCACTCAGCTGTTTACGGCACTGAAAGTCATGTGAAGGCACAAGGACGAGTGAGCCATATTTCACCTCCGTGGAC
Source organism: Paedocypris sp. Pulau Singkep (assembly GCA_017309775.1). Lineage (NCBI taxonomy): Eukaryota > Metazoa > Chordata > Actinopteri > Cypriniformes > Paedocypris > Paedocypris sp. Pulau Singkep. The sequence continues at coordinate 2,684,835 of MU204446.1, forward strand.
CCAATGAAGCAGACGTGCCATTAATCAGTGTGTGGAGAGCAGGACCACCATCACCCTCTCCATCAGGGGATTCACTCTCGTGAAGGCTTGAACATTTAAAGAAACGCCAAAAGTTTGTTTTGATACCACTTCCTGTTCCCTGAGTAAATACGTGTTCCTCATTTCTTATTTTCTTTCTATCTATCTATCTATCTATCTATCTATCTATCTATCTATCTGTCTGTCTGTCTGTCTGTCTGTCTGTCTGTCCGTCCGTCCGTCCGTCCGTCCATCCATCCATCTCTTTCTTTCTACCTTTCTTTCTTTTGTATTTGTCTTTCTTGCTATGTCTGTATCTCTAAATATTTATTTTCTTCCTTCTTTCTTTATTGCTCTTTTTGTCTCTGTATCTCTCTCTCTCTCTCCATGTCTTTCTTTCTCTATCTGTCTCTATGTATTTCTTCATTTCTTTTTTCTTTCTTTATTGGTTTTTCTCTCTGTATATTTCTGTATTTCCTTCTTTCTTTCTATTCCTTTATTTCTTCCTTCCTTTCTTGTTTTTTACCTACCATACTTTCTTTATGGTTAGGGAACATTTAAAAAAATGTATCTTTTTATACCCATTTTGCTTTAGCAATTTACTAAAATTGACATATGTTATTCACTAAAATTAACATAACTAAAATATGCAGTTTTGTCAATACAGTATATATGCTTTTAACAGAATATATACTACGTATATTTATATTCTATACTATAATATACGAATATATTAGTAATGTGTAATGTAGCTAATTAGATTAGATGCATTACTTCACAAAGTAACATAAATTTACTTTTACTCTGTTAATAATAATTGATTGGATTTCTTTCAAATATTGCTTTAAAATGTGTTTGAATATACTGTACTTTATATTTTATGTTCCAGAAAGTGAGTGGTATTAATAAAGAAGAAATATTTAAATGATGCAGACAGACATGAAGAAAGAGAGACAGACAAACAGACAGACAGATAGACAGATAGACAGACAGACAGAGAGACAGAAAGAAAGACAGACAGCCAAATAGAAACCGTTGTCAAAAAGTTGACAGACAATTTGTACAGGGAAATATCAACAGACAGACAGACAGTCAAATAGAAACAGATATCAAAAACTTGACAGACAAATTGTAAAGGGAAATAACAACAGACAGATAGAGAAGCAGACAGACAGTGAGACAGCCACAATTCTGATCTTGTTCTCTTGTGTTTAAGACAGCCCCGATGAATTTCGGCAGCATTTTGGGGGAAAGTCAAATCAAATGAAAGTGTGTTGACTTGCTGCTGTAACTCAGCAGGTTAGAGCTGTAGAATAGTGATCGGCGGGTAAGACGCGGTGAAGGAAAGCTGGTTAAATGCACATGTCCGCACTTGCAGTAATGTGATTATCGGCAGGCCAGTCTGCGTCAGCACAAGCAGCAGAAGGTCTGCGCTGGAGAAATGAGCTGGAAAAAGCCAGTAACGATTTCTGCAGGGCTTGGTGATGATGGGCATCTCTTGCGCTCACTGTAGGGGGACGGGGGGTCGTGGTGGGACCCATCCTCAGTCACACCCTGCCTGATATATTCTGTGACAACGAATACAGCCCCAACTTTCTATTCCGCAACAACGGAGATGGGACGTTTACCGATGTGGCCCCACAAGTAGGTGAGTTTGAGTTTGTGTTTCTGCTGGTGCTGTGTTGTCCTGAATAATTCTTAAACTGTCTTTGTTCATGTGTTGTCACAGGAGTGGACGACCCGCTGCAGCATGGTCGTGGAGTGACACTGGCAGATTTTAACCGGGACGGGAAGACCGACATTGTTTATGGGAACTGGAACGGACCACATCGCCTGTTCCTACAACTGGGCAATAATCGTAAACAGAGGTTTAAGGTAAGAAAACAGGAGAGAGATTGTGAGAGAGAGGGGAGAGGGGGTAGTGAGAGAGAGAGGGGGAGAGAGATAGTGAGAGAGATAGGAACAGAGAGATAGTGAGAGGGAGGAGAGAGAGAGAGAGAGAGAGAGAGAGAGAGAGAGAGAGAGAGAGAGAGAGAGAGAGAGAGAGAGAGATACTGCTCTTTATTACAAATGTTTAGCAGTCTACATTCATGTCAGTCAAAACATCATTTCCAAAAAAAAACCCAGTCAAACCAAAACAGGGGCGAATACTAAGCCGCCCTCAATAACCTCACACAAAACTCCACCATAGCAGCAAATCAAATTAAAGAGGGAAAGAGAGAGAGAGATAGAGATAGATAGATAGAGAGAGAGAGAGACGGTGAAAAAAAGAGAGGGAAAGAGAGAGAGAGACGGTGAGAAAAAGAGAGGGAAAGAGAGAGAGAGAGAGAGAGAGAGAGAGAGAGAGAGAGAGAGAGAGAGAGAGAGAGAGAGAGAGAGAGAGAGAGAGAGAGAGAGAGAGAGAGAGAGAGAGAGAGAGAGAGAGAGAGAGAGAGAGAGAGAGAGAGAGAGAGAGAGAGAGAGAGAGAGAGAGAGAGAGAGAGAGAGAGAGAGAGAGAGAG
>MU204446.1:2705303-2740303 GCA_017309775.1 Paedocypris sp. Pulau Singkep
CTCGTTCCCTGGACTGTTTCCTCGTTTCCTCGTTCCCTGGACTGTTTCCTCGTTTCCTTCGTCGTTAACTCCCAGTGTTCGTATTCCATTGTTTGTTTGGTTGCTCGTCTGTCATTAAACCCACTGTGCACTTACCCCTGTGTTTGTGTTCCATTGTCGCTCACGCTCGTCTTGGCTTCTCAAGAGCGTGGGCGTGACAAAATGAATAATTTGTATTTATTTGATATGTTTTCTACATGAATCTTTCATGTTTTTCTTACAGTTTTTACTAAAAAATATGACTTTTATTAGCACCTTTCACACAGCAAAGCCGGTACGTATATTGCCGGAACGACTTTACCGGTATTTTAAAAAGTCCCTGTTCGCATGATTGTATATTATTGGTAAAGTCTGTACGTGTGAAAGATGCTATAAAAACTATTCATTTAATTTAAATATTTTGTGATAATTAAGTCAATTTTAATCAAATATTTCATCTTGCACTTCATATCTGCTAGATTAGAAATATTATAAATAGTCACGTAAATATCTAAGAAACACACCATAGCATGACATCTAAAACACAAAGGTGTTAGATTATATACACAAGCCAAAGAACACACAGGTGAACGCAAACACAAAGGATGATGGTAGACAATGAATTGTGGGTATTGTAGTTCCATGGAAGACAGTGACGATAACACCCTGACCAAAATAGAAGTGCCATAGTCGATAAATAATTGTTCTTTTCACTGTTCTATATGTTTTTGTTTATGTCTTGTAGAGCTGCTTTGGAACAGAACTTAAACTTAAATAGACTAAAACTAAACTTAACTTAAACATAACTTGAATACATTTGTTTGACTACATCATTATTACGTCTATTTCTGCACACAAACACAAGTACACACACACACACCCTCCGACAAGATGGAGGTTACAAAGAATAATCTAGAAGAAACAAAGTAGAAAACAAAGTAACAAGAAAGAAGTGATAATGCCTTATTTTCATTCACCGTCCAAAGTAGACCATAACAGATGATAAATCTGCATTTCCTTTAATGATCAGTAGGTAAATATAAATGTATTTGATACCTGAGTTTTAAATAAACCATGAAATGCAGCTATTGTTGCTTCTCTGCTCTTCAGATTCTCTGCTCTCCAGGTTGACAGCTTGTTGGATTCCACATGACTGTGAGATCACGATGGGCTGCCAAAGACCACTGGGCCTGTTTTCAGCGGGAAATGAGAGACAGACTTCTGCCAAGCAAGTTTGATGGCCCACTGGATCAATTTCTCAAACGGAATCGCCAAATGACCAAAACATTCATAGAACTGTTTGATTCTGTGTGCATTGTCATGTGTAACACTTTTGTAGACAACTGGCCTAAATCACACAAGGCTTTTAAAGCTGATCCATTCATAATATTGAGTGTGGAAAGAAGAAAAAGTGGACCAAATAAAAGCTGCAAGCAATTATCTTGAATCCAAATTTCCTGTCCAATATTCACTCATTGATACTGGCTCGTAAAGCCTGAATGAACTGAACCAACAGTTACAAAGGATTAACAGTTCTCAAATATATTGCTATTTTAATACTTTAATAAGACTTTTGACAATAAAAAAACAAGACTGTATATGTTTTGCCACTTGTATTGCAGTCAGGCAGGGTCAACACTCCCCGAACAGCCCATCACCACAAAACCCTGACAATCTTAGTTAAATCTTAATGTAAGATTTTAAGTATTCTTTGCCCTTAGTGCAGCCTCTTTGGAACAATTAAGAATTATATGCATCTGTAAAACGGGCCTGAAGAAACCAAGTAAATGTCTTCAGAAGGGTATTGAAAACAGTCTTCTCCACCATCTCTGGTCACTATGAATAGCAAGTTTTGGACTTTCTTTTGCTTTTCACCTTGGTGAACGAGGTGTTCCGAAATATGTTGAATATTGGAGTGATTGCATATATTTACAACAACCAGAGACCTACAGGAACACCTGCATCCTGTCAGAGAAGTACTCTATTACTAATGGAGATCCGCTATATTAAATATAGCTGTGCGGTGAACAAATTAGTTCCCCAAAAACAGAGATTCCTTCTTTGGATTATGAAATTAGTATAGATAGGATGGCGATGGATAATCTCAAAGTGAAACAATTGTTCAATGACACAGACCTTGTTAAAGTAACTACATAGGTTCTAGAAACTTCTATTGCTGACTAATCCATGTTGTTTTCTCTGCTCTTCTCACAGCTCGGACCCAGAGAGACACGGTAGGCATTCCTGGAGCTCAAGCAGCAATTAACCTCCACCGCATATCACACCAACCAGACCTCTGACTTCTGTTTGTGGTTGAGATTGACAACTATACTGGAATTGGGGCCATTCTCTCACACAGTCAAAGGAATACAAGTAAGATGTTTCCTTATGCCTACTACTCACTCAAACTGCTCTTTACAGAGTATAGCAAAGATGTTGAGAAGTTCGAATTGTCAGCAATGAAAGTTGTCATCGGACATTGGCTTGAAAGGACGCAACATGCCAACCAACCCAGATTACATGCAGTCAGCTAAACAACTGAATCCCTGACAGGCTAGGTGGGCACTACAAAATTACAAAATTCAACATTTTCACTACATACCAACCTGGTCCAAGGAACACGTTGACAGACGACCTCTCCAGGCAGTTTCAAACAACACCTACCATCCAGAGGAGGAAACTATTCTTCCCTAAGCATTGATTCTTGCATCGCTTCACATTCCAATCTTAGAGGCCATTCTTGAGCAGTTCGAGAAAATATTATATTACTGGTACCCGCTTAGGTTATCCTGCAATCAGGGCCACTACATACCTCCTTCACAACAGACATTGGTGGCCATCACCAATCTTTAAGGTCAGATGTCCTCAAGCTAATATTGAAGTGCCACCAATGTCAATGTAAATCTCTGCCTTTAACTCATGCATCCACATCCACAACCCGGAGCAGTGGGAGGAATCTAACATCTAACACACCAACCCTGGGAGGAATCTAAGGGGTCAGTGTCTTTCCAAAGACTCTCAGTTAAATAACCGGCCGAAGGGGGATTCAAACCTGCAACCTTTTGGGGACAAGCCCAATTTCCTAACACTGGACCACACCAGTACATCTCCAACAGGCTACGTAACTGACTCCATCACAGACCTACCTCACTCACAGGCATACACAACAATCCATTAGATGCTAGGGTCCTAAATATGCTGCTACCTGAATATGCCAAGCCATCTACAGCCTAACAAACAGCAGAGCAGTTTAGCAACCAGTAATTCTGGTGTTATGCCTAAGGAGATTGTATCTGATATTGGTATGACAGTCCTCAGTCAACAGTCTAAAACCTAGAAGAAGTTAAAACCTAGAAGAAGTTCAGCCTCATTTTGGCCTCATCATCAAACAAATCAACTCTGAATCTGTCCTTCTGGCTCGCCCATCTTCTAAAAGAATCTCCCCCAATTTCTACATTTCTCTGAAAAAGCTGACAAAGGGGTCAACGTCCTTCAATTGAGATAATAATAAGGTTCAACAAAACGAAAAAGACATGCCCTGCAAATACGATATACTATAGTAACGTATTAAATAACGTAACTTTTCTATGCAATTCCAGAAAATCCTGTCATACCTGACATATATGCAAACGCCTGCACACTATATTTTCAATAAACTGAGAACAAAAAAGTGGAAGTTATAAATATGTGACAACAATCAAAACGTGATATGTGAAAGACGTGTGGACAAACATGTAAATTGACTACACATTAGGAAGGTTGGTTAAGCTAAGCTGTTAAAGCACCATACAAAGAAGTACAAAAAAAAGAAAAAGCACTCTTACTTTAGGCACTGTCAGAATACAATTCAAAAGATCTTGTAAAGTATAAAGTCAGTAAAATAGATTTTTTCTATTTAGATAAAAAAATAGAATGTTTTTTCTCAATACCACTCTCATGCCTCGCTCAATAGGGTCAGTGAGGATCAAGCCTCTGGGTGCATAGATCTTCTCATTCTGCTCTTGAACATACATGCTGATTTTCTTAAGAATCTGCAGAAAGAAAAAAAGACAATTATTGCGTAAAAATAGTGGTGTGTGTGTGTGTGTGTGTGTGTAGGCCTTTAGATCAGGGGTGTCAAACTCATATCACATTGTGGGCCACATACGGCTTAGTGAGATGAATTATACCATACTCCGCGATAAAAAAAAAAAAAAAAAAAATCTTTCCATTGTTTTGGTGTAAATAAGCAGAAGATCATTAGGAACATATTGAAATGCTATAGACTGTCCTTCTACAAAACATTCCATGAATTACCTCATGTTTAAAAATATAGAAATATATTAGAAATATCTCTGTAAATAAATAGGAGGCATTTTTCTTTGAAAATCCTAAACTCTTTATCTACTTTTCTCCATTTGGAAAACGACATTTTGGCTAATGAGGTTGTAGCGGAGATGTAGAGATCAATGTTTTCAGTCCGTCTCAGTGATACGGTTTTGTATTATGATGAAAACAGCGGATTGCAGCTAATTACAAATATTAATTCCAAGTCTTTTATGCATTTTTATCCGCTTTCAAATTATTCTGCGTCCTGATCAAACCTCTTTGGGTATGTTTGACACCCCTGATTTAGATCAAAGCAGGACCCCAAATAGAATGTGCAACATTATACCCATTGAGCAATCTATTTATTTACTTAAACGTGTATTTGATTTGTTAAGTGGCCATTCAAAAGTCTGTTGTTCAAGCATGAGCTTCTCATTCCCACCGGAGTGAGACTGTGCATTACGCCTTTGCTTTACTTTTCTTTCGGCTCTAGAGAACAGATCATGAAAAGAGATCAGGAAAATAAAAATAAATCTCCGAGCTAAGCAATGAGACACATGTTGAGTTCCATACAGCTGCTTCTTATTTATTACACGGGGACGCATCTTTCCCAGAACGAAAGTTTCGCCACGATTTTGTAAAATGTCGATTTGTTTCCCCCTATAAAATGTTTATTTGTTCTAAAACAGATGATCATTTCCTAACTGGTCATTTTTGTGTGACCCGAGTTGCGGTTGATCTCTCACGCTGTACTTAATTCATGATTTACGATCAGATTTGCAGTGTGAAGCATTACAGCAAATCTTTACTGTTGCCCCGACTTGTGTGTGCAATCACTCGTCTTTGACTATGGAGATGTTTATCTGGCCAGCCTGAAGCAGGAGAGCTCATCCATGTCCTCTCATGTGTGGCCTCCTTTCAGCTGGAACGCCACACAGAAATGCCCGGGATAGGTGGGTGAAGCTTTTTTTACAGTTTACTTATTCTCTGAGCTGCACAGTGTAGTCAGGCGTGAAGCCCAAGACCTCTGAAACAAGTTTGTGCATCGAGCTGAGTTTGTCGTGTGAGGAAGTGCCTCCAGACGAACTGCGTGTAGGCACATCTGTGTTGTGTTCTTTGGAATCGTAGCGGAGAAGCGAATGACTTGGTCACGTATGTCCATTGGTGAACAGGTGCACACATCAAGGAAGCCATTGTTTCCCAACGGCTATACACGTGTGTGGTCAGATTCGAATGGGGCGGCTCATCAAAATCGTCTCATTTCTGATGTTTAGTTCCTTTGAGAAATTTAGGGTGACCAGGCTTGAATGTTCTTTGATCTTCAAAGCAGCCTTGTTTGGAAATGCTCTCCGTGTAACAGATCGTGATCAATGCAAACGGCTCTTCAAATGGTTTGAGAGGAGTTTTAATCTCAGTACCTTTTCGTAGCGCGTCTCCATGCACAGGAAGACGATGTAGGCCGTAGCACAAGCCAAGCAGCCCTCCAGGTAAGACTGACCGCTGATCTTCTCCGCCTCAGCGTAGTAGGTGTTGAGCGTTTTCACTGTCTCTTCGAACAAGTTCCTCTCAATCTGCAGAAAGCAGTGAAGTTATTTTGAATCCTAAAATGTTATGGAATCAGATTAGTGCCAAATTTGTCAAACGTAAATTTCTAAGAAACAAACAAAAATGCTTCTCATTTACATTTGGTTTTCATTGTTCACTTGCAATCTTCACTTTTTCGTTTGAAACTTTATTGTTCGCTTCAGATTTTCAGATAACTTCAGACAAGTGCCCTGATTGGCTGGTGAGAACGTGATTGGCAGCAGTTGACTAGGAAGTCAATAAACGAAAAAAAAGAAATGAACGAAAAAATCTGAAGCGAAAAAAAAAACGTTTCAGATCAAAACGTGAAGATTGCAAATAAAAAAAAAAAAAACAAACGTAATCAGGAATCATTTTCGTTAGTTTCTTAAAAATGTACGTTTGACAATTTTGCAAATAATTTGATTTCATAAAATATCACATACATATATACATGACATTATCAGATATAGGAAAATTGTAAACTAAACATTACGTTTAATAGCAAATTGACAAAAATAAACCAATTATCACTGATATAGTCAGTTATTAGACCACAAAAACCCTCAAACACCAGACCACTATGGTCAGTTCTTATAAAAGACCAGTGATACAACAAATAAATACAGTTTTAAAGATTTACTTTTCTGCAGCGTAATTTTTGACTAAACGTGAAATGCCTTTTCAGTTTAGGTTGTCCCCCATGAGAGAGATTTTGGGTCATTTATGAGAGAATTGAGGATCTTTTAGCCTCCGGAACCACCATCACACAGCAGTCTAGTCTAGTCTAGTAGTTTCCTGGGATACTTTCTTTCCCCACAGTTCAGTTTCAAAGAAGCGTTCAAAAGCAAAGAAATAAGAAAGCACAAGAACACAATGCAATGACCACATAAACTGAGTAAATCAAATTAAGAATACATTTAGAAAGTGAAAAAATTGCTAAATAAAATAAAAAAAAAAACTGCAAGTGACTGGGTAGTTTAGGAGTGAAATGGAATCAAATTCATAAATATTTATAAATGATTTATAAATATACTTTCTAAACAAACTGAACTTGACAGCTACACTCTGTTTACAATTGATCTATTCTTTTAACTGTGATTATTGTATCATAGGTTTACTTCAGGACACAGAATGCAACAGCCAATCTCTGGATGTTGTGGAAGAAGGGAGGGACTTGCCTATTAGCCAGCCAATCACAGAGCAAGACAAGCATACACACTGACACAGTCAATGATTCTACATCACCTTCACTTGAAGTGTGTGCTTTTTGAAAGAAAATGAACACTAAAAGCAAACCTGCATGGATTTAAACCGCACTATACTGTTAAATGTAATATCACTCTACCCCCGCGGAGGAGGACGATTGTCCACTTCTACTCTGAAGGACAAGCGAGAATGCAGAGAATCTCACCCTGCTGTCCAGTTCGGCAGGGAACTTGCTCTGAAATTTGCAAATGGTGCCATCACTGTAGTCTCTCTGTATGAAGATCTTGGTTGCCAGAGACGCAGTGTGCCGTAGATCCTGAAGGTTGTGAAACTAGTAAGACAAACAAAAGAAGAGAAAGCATCAAATATTTGCTTTAATGTCAGGCTTTACAAGTCAATGGCTACAAAAATAATACAACTGGTGAGACAGTAATTCCTTATGATTTTATCTTTGTATGTGTGTGTGTGTGTGTGTGTGTGTGTACATGTGTATACAAAAGTGTGGCCCAAAATATGTCTTTAAGTGCCTTTAAGGGGACCTTCATGGTCCTCATAAGTTTGTAGTTACACTTTAGTTTTAGTTTGGAATAAAACAAGGGTTACAGTTCTGCCTTTAGTTAGTTGAAAATCAAACCGAACATTGGTTGATGACTGTTTGAGGAGGAGAGTGTGATTTCCCGGCCTTCAAAGGTAAACTGTAGTATGGGAGAGCAGATGTGTCAAGTAACACAGTAAAAATACTTTGTTGCTTTACTTAAGTACAATTGTGGCTCTTTTGTACTTCACTTGAGTAAATATTTTTCCGTATACTTTTTGTACTTCAACTTCTTACATTTTTATGCTAATATATGTACGTTCTACTCCTTTCATTTTAAAAATTGTTGCGGTACTACGATTTCAAATTCAAATTTTATTTGTCACATACCCATTATACATGGAACGACAATGTATTTACCCAAACGTCCAGCATTTAAGCAAGGAGGTAGAAACTGAGGGGGAGGATAAATAAGCAAGCAAAGTAAAAATACCAAAAAAATATGAAGATTTAAAAAATGTAAATACAATAATAAAAAAAAACATAAAACATGAATACAAAAAAGTGACTCAAGTGATCCAGGTAAAGTGTCTAGTTTAAAGTGTCATTTGAATTGAATTGAATGGAATGGAACTGCCACGACGAGGAAACGCTTTGACTGTTGCATGTCTACACGAGGAATGAAATAAGTAAATAGGCATGCATAAATATAAATAACACTTAGTTTAAAGATCTGTGAAAGTTTAAACATTTAAAGTGTCTATTTAATATTTAATTCTATTTAATTTCGTTTGTTTTTTTTTCGGTGTTGTTTTATTTCAGTGATCTAAAAACAACATCCAGAAAAATGTGTGTCGCATTAGCCAATTAAAAATAATCAACAATAGAAAAACAATAGATAAAAAAAAAATTAACCCATCAAATACATCCATGACTTTTTCACCGCAACAAGGTTCATGTAAATGTTCTCCTTTTTCTCCTCATTTTGTAATTTCTGTCTAAATCTTTTGCCGACTGAAAACTGGTCGCCATATCTTATGCAAAGCAGCTTGATGTGTGGCAACACGATGCCAGGAATCCACAATTCAAGCAGAACTCCTGGTATTGTCTGATAAATTCAGCTTTCTTCCCTTTCTTTGAAGTCGGCTTTCCTTCTATCTTGCCACTTGCTTGTTTAACCTGCACAAAGAAAACCTTTCAAAAACAGAGCATCCGCTCCAGTAAAGTAGAGAATGTTGGTAAGACATGCATTTGAGCAAGAATCTTGACAGTTATACAGTAGTAGATGGATACGCAATCCAGTATTCCGAGATACTCTAGTCATTTTCCAAAAAAAGCAGATCAGACATTTGGGATGAAGAAATCAATGTTTATTGATCGAACATGGGTCGAGATTAAGACTTTTTGTTTTTGTTTTTATCTATTTTGTTCTGCCATTTTGTTGAAACAGGAGGTGTAAAATGTCCTAATGGGATTCAGTTCTATAATAGGAAATAAAACCTCATAATAGAGAGGGTCTTTCTCACATTTCTTGGTGTTTTTTTTTTTGGCCTAAATTTATTACAATACTTATGTTCTTTTTACTCAAGTCTTCTTGGAAATGGTGACTTCAACTTGTAATGGAATGATGTTTGCAATAAGGTATCTGTATTTTTACTCAGGTATTTACTCTTTACACCTCTGATCACTGAGGTAATGGACTTGGAAGTTTCACGCTTTAATCAAATGCCAATTCATTCTGGAATTAAACATCATTGTGATAAGGTGCAAACATTCGACAAAACATGATCCAGTACTTTTCATTTCAGTACTTCTCCAGTATCAATTCATTTAACAGTGTGTTATCATGGTTCTTCAACATGGTTCTTCTTCCAATGAAACAGTGAGAATTTGGTGAGTAAAGTCCTCAACCTCGAGCCATCGAGGCCGGATGTGAGTGATAATTTCTCTTCATCCTTGCCTTTTAAGTTCAGTCCAAACGAGACAGGCCTAATTATGCCTGCACTTCTCCAGAGCGACTCCAGCACAGGTTGGGGACGGTCATAATGGTTGTTCTGCTGTTAGTATTCCCCCAGCAGCTGTTAGTGGAACCACAAGCAAGTGGCGTATCTGGCAGCACGACTGTCCACAGCGGGAAATCTCCTCAAAGAGAACAGACTCACTCACATTTGTGGAGTCATCTAGCCTTATTAGCACGTCTGTGGTTATTATCCGTATCCATCAACCCTGATTATGTTTACAACCTGAATTAAAGCTAAATGACACTCAGGCCGAGGCATCGGATTGTTAAAGCTATTCATGTGAAACGCTCCTTTCAGCACAAACATCAGCTCATCCAAAGGACGTTTCAATTTGCTGCCAACTCTGGGAAAACCTAGCGAGGAGTTTTCTAGCTAAGTAGATATCCAGAAGCACATTAGGAAGAGAGACGTGCAGCATCAGGATTTCACAGCCTCTCTGGGCATTTCCTCTTTCTTCCCTTGTGAGAGGGGGAGATGATTTTAAACAGATGTGACAGAGGCAGAACACTTGCAGTGCTCCGATTTCCTACCGCTCAAATATACAACGGGCTGATGTGCTAAACACACACACACACACACACACACACACACACACACACACACAAATAAAATGTTTGAGCTGTAATGTTGAGGTTACTTTTTTTCAAGTAACAAGGAAAATAATTGTTAACCCAATTATTTAGCACAATACCTTTGTCACCATGGACATCATTTATAAAAAAGGACTATAAAAAAAGTATTACTGTTGCTAATGTTACTATTATACATAAAAGAGAATAATGGTATACTGTTTAAGTATTGTTATTTTTGCATGTGGCTTTTAGTGCAAGCGATGGTGTTTTTATAAGTTGTGTGTTAATACTTTTTGGATTTTTTTTTAAGTCATGTGATCACTATTTTAGTCTGCTATTTTATTTCTTTAGTTAACAATTTTACATCTTACTTTTTAAGATGACGCATTTTTACAAAAGTATCTTTATGAAGGTTTTCATTCTTGGGGAAACTTTGCAAATATGTGGAAACGTGGAGTACGCACAAATAACTTTAGACAGACACAATTGATGAAATAAGATTCGAGACAGAAATTGCTGATCAACGTCTATTGATTTAGTATGATCTTGTTATACGTTCTTATACGAAACTTTTGTTTCACACATTGTTAGCAACTACGAGTCTTAAGAGCAAATTACTAGTCTTACACTAGAGAAATAACTTGAAATAACTTGACTGTGTACTGTACTTGTGTTTCATCGATTTGTGCGTCATATGTAAAGAAAATGTGTACTTAATACACCAATAGCAAATCCTCTTGGGTTGTGGGGTGGTAATTTCCACCTTACTTAATCCCTTCAAGTAAAGTAAAGTAATTCAAGTGATAGTGTGTCATATAACCACAAGAGACCATAATGAAATTGTGCTCTGCATTTAACCATCCAGTGATGTTATGTACACAGAGAACAAACCCGGAGTAGTAGACAGTCTTAACCCGAGGTCAGTGTCTTGATCAAGAACACTCGGTTGTGGATCCCACCAGAACCAGAACTGAGAAGTTTGTCGAGGCCAGGGAAGCAGATTTGTCGGTCTCAATGAGATTTTGTCTAATATCTCCAGAATGGGAGGAATACTTTGCCACATTTGTTTACAAAAGATGCAGGAAGCGGTTGACTTCAACTTGGGAAATAGTGGGAAAACATTGAGTATTTCTTCGAATCTTCTGACTTTTCTGATGGAAGAAGCAGAGATTAAGGTTGAGCAAATTACTTTGAAGTCACTGATGCAGCCAGAAAGAAGTGTGTGAAATTTGCGCCGACTAATTTGAAGTCTTTTGATGTTGTAGGACAGTCTTGGCTGAGACACATATGCAACATCGTTTGGACATCAGCACTTCTGAAATGGCAAAATGGGGATGTGGTCTCCATTATATAAAGGAGACCAGATGGAGTGTTGTAACTACATAGGGTCAGACTCCACAGGCTTCCTGGCAAAATAAAAGTCTTATAGTGGACACAAAAGTGATGCTCTGAGACAATAGGAACGACGTGGCCTTTGGTGCCTACAAGTGTGCATGGAGAAGGGATTTGACGGAGTTATGTGTGTCCTTCTATGCTCTTGTGGTACTTAGCATTGATAAGGGATATCCATTGCTGGTATGATCGGAAGAGGAGTTTGTTTTGCTATATGTCAGACTATTAGTGCTCAGGCTGCTGCCTCTACAACCTGATTATGTATTCAGCAGAAGGAGATGAGTGGATAAATAGATGCATGGATAGATGAATGAAAATGCATTTGCAGATAGTTTTGGCACTGAACAATTTTGCCAGTTAATTAAATCCCAAATATGTTAATTCCTTGTCAAACCCAGGAATTTACATTAAAGTAGGATCTACAGTAGGTGTCTTCTAACTAATGTATTGCCGATTAATTTTCTTGTAAAATTGGCTGAGAGTTTTTAAGAACTTTAACTCTAACAGAATACAAAATGGTTTAAGCAGAATGGTTTATTGTCATTACAGCATTGGAGTACAAGTACTCTAACTATGATTTAGAGGTGTGATAAAGGAGCTTCATCCATCTTCATAGAGCTAGCACTTCATAGATCCTATCCCAACTCTGAGACAGGACACACAGGATAAGTGGCCATCCATTCGCAAGGGGTGCACACTCTCACTCACAACAACTGTATGGTTCATCTTTTAATGTCTATTAACCTGAAACGTATATTTTTCAAGTATGGGAGGAAATTGAAGACTCGGAGGAAACCCACGCAAGCACGAGAAGAACTTGGCACAAAACTCACACAATCCAGGTTGTCGCCCTTAAACAAAAAAAATAAAAATAAATATTTTTACAAAATTATGCTGGCAGCATCTGTATTGTCCACTAAAGCCTGAGGTGTAAAGTATCTGAAAACCATACTTGAGTAGAAGTATGGATACCTCCATACCATAGTAAAAAGTTACTACATTACATGTTACAAGTCCCCAAATTCCAAGAAGACTTGAGTAAAAGTCTAGTGTGAAAAAAGTAAAGTGTGAAAAACGAGAAATTCTTGATTCATGAGGTTTTAGTTCCTGATGTATAAATAAAATGCTACACCTCATTGTTTCAAAAGGCAGAACAAAATAGATTAAAAAAAATACCTACATGTGAGTCTTAGTCAAATGTGCCAAAAAGTGCAACTGCTAATTCACATGCATGTGATTTAGTTGATAAATAACATCTAGTACCATCAGCATCCTGCAGATGGCGATATCACTTTGTCAGCCCAAGAAATTAACTGTAGTAGAATGATATGCCAACTTGTCACGCACAAACACATTGTAGCGAGTAACGGTAAGTCTCCATTCAAACGTAGCTACAAAGAGTACAGATACTCATACAAAAACGTAGTCAAGTAGAGAGTAAAAGTTGCTGATATTTTTGATACTCAATACAAGTACCAAGTATACCGTCTCAAGTAAAGTAACAAAGTACATTTACTTAAGCGCTTTACAGCAACTTTGAATAAAAAGCAAAACTAACCTTGCATATGCTCAACTTCTGCCAGTGATTGGAGTCTGAGCAGACAAAGAGCAGATAGATATGCAAGAAGCAATGAGCATGAAGCGTGCGTAGATGCTATGCCTATGGAAGCAAAGCAGATCTTAAAAGGGCAGCATGTCACTCTCTAACTGCTACCAGAAACGCTGAGTGCAGCACATGGCCTGAGGGTCTCATGAAACTAATTACAGGGTGTTTAAGCACTGACACTTTAAGAGGCCTTTTACACAGTGCAACTGCTTTGAAAAGTCACGTTGTCTTATAGCTTCTTAAGTCTCTCTTGTCCTCCAGTTGAAGAATAGTCAGACCTAAATCTCTACCAGAGAAACCAGTAGAAACTATGAAAAGCTTGCAAAGCATTCCTTTCTGCAACCAATCTCCCTTTTGAAAAACAGCCATCTTCAATACAAAAACAGGAATCAGCTAGAGAAAGAAAAATGAAAAGGCAAGAATTGAAAAAGGTGGGCAGAGAGAAGAGGGATAAAAATAGATAATTAGAAGGGGGGAAATAAAACAAAACGCAAGAAATAGAGATGGACGAAGACAATTGAAGATGGATGAATGGGGGGAAAAGTAATGAAAGTGAGAGATAAAAATATAATATCATCTATTAAATAAAAAAATATATAAAAATAAAACGTGCATAAAACCTAGAAGAAGTGAGGGAGACGCAGCTATAAAAAAAAATAGGAAGAGAAAAAAAAGTCTTTTTTGTTGCTTTTGTGTATTCAATTTAAGTGTTTCTTCTCTGAGACTCAACATGCTGATTAATTACACCAAGTTCACGCAGCCACACACTATAACGTATCAACACACCCCAATAAACTCTATTGTGAGGTGGGATGGTCTACTCCGGCCAAACGTTGAGCTTGTCATTGGTTAATCTGTATATACAAGGTTTTGCTAGGACTACCATTTTGTGAGGCTTAGGTTTATGTAGGCCTATACAATTTTATTTTACAGAGAGGAAATTATCCTAAATTATTGGAATCATTTTGTGTCACAGTATGTCTGTATTGAATTGGATATTTTGTACTGCACTTGTGAAAATCCAGCAAAACTGAAAATTAGAGCTGATTCCACTGAGCGCTATGAAAGATAAATTGAGAATTCTATGTTGACTCCACAATATTCACTTGATTTAACTGCATATTGTAAACTGTATTGGGAGTTTGACTGTATTTTTTTAGATCTGTATCTTTGCCAGGACTCCTTTGTGAAAGAGAATTTAAATCTCATTGTGACTTTTTCCAAGGTTAATTACAAGCTAAATAATAAATAAATAATTAATTTTCCTTCCCTGTCCTCCTGCCTGTTTTGACATTGACCTTTGCTTCTCCACTCATTGCAGTGTTGAAGAGGAGAGAGGTTTGACAATCTAGGAGAGCGGAAGATTAAGAATGAAAAATAGTAGAAAAAGAGAAACGGAAAGAGGATTGAAAAAAGGACAGCAAAGGATAAATAACAAAATACAGAAGGTTATTAAAGAATAATGGGAAAGAGCAAGACAAAGAGAGTGGGAGAAAGAGACTAAAAAGAGTGAAAGGGTTATAAATAGGGAAAAACAAGAGATGCAAGAGTGGAGAGAGAGTAGAGCGAGAATGGAAGGAGTGAGAGAGAGAGAGAGAGAGAGAGAGAGAGAGAGAGACTGTGTCCGTGCTCCAGATAAAATCACACTAATATGGTGTATTGCTGTAAATAATGAGTTGTTTTAGTCTGACTTAAAAGCCTCTCATCTAGACAGGCGATCAAGCAGAGACTCTAATGCAACTGCTCTGCATAGTAAAAAAAAAAAAAAAAACGAAGCTCTGAATAGTCTGAAGAAAACAACATGGAATTACTTGATTAATTCTCACATGAGGCTATTGTAAGGATTAATTGCGCTTGATTTATGATGCTTTTCAGTATGAGGTGATTAAATTCAAAGGATGCCGGAGAGCTCACAACACTGAATGCTAAACTGGCCAGTGAGGCGAAGAGAAAAGTCTCGGAGCATTCCTGGGTACGTCAGACGACTCATGACAATATTGGTTAATGAAAGTCAACGAGATCTAGAACCATGAGCACAACATGCCTGGAGCAAAGCCATGACCATTCCGTGACAGCAAGTTTAGCTCTGTTTTTCAGTAAATATAGGCTTAGTGTGAGTTAACCATCAGTTTAAGCTTCCAAGAAACAGTGAAAACTAGGTTGCTGATGGATGAATTTTCCCCTGAATACATTACAAAAAAGATGAGCCTCATTGTCTGTTTCCATTGGAGGGATTCATCTTCCCATCGGAATAATGCCTCAGTCAAAATGGCTGAGTAAAGACAAATAGAACAAGCAACTTGTTGAGAAACTTGAAATAGTATTTCTTAAGAAAATTATACAAACATGCAATTATTTGTCTAATAACAAAAATAATAATAATTGCATGTATTATGTAAAAATCCAGCTCTTGTTCCAACTGAAGGAACACATGACTTTGCTGTTCATGCATTCATTACAGCTATTAATGCGTCGTTTGACCAATAGGAATCGCGTTGTTAATAACCGATTAAAATACTTTAAAACCCCTACAGTGTATATGCAATCTTCACCCAGATACTAAAAAGTCTCTGTCCATGGTTCTGAATAAACAAGTGGGTTTCATTCACACTCCTGTACAGCACGTCCTCTGCCTTCCTCACAACACACAAGACAACACAGCGTTACTTTTATAAAAGATTCTACTACTACACATATGAATAACACACTGTGTAATGTAAAACGCGAACATGAAAGAGAAGAAAATAAAAACGCCATTCATGATTCTCAAATAGCTTTCCTGCACGCGTGAAATCACGATTCGAGATCACATCAGGTGTCAGATGCAACTTCTCATAAACCACGCGAATGACAAAACCACGCGAATGACGCTGTATCACGCATATCAACCCCGTGTAAAATGATTCTTACCTCCGTGGCCATGACGCGATGAGCTGAGGATCTGTCCGGTGCTGAAATCCTCTCCACTCGCGGGACAGTAACATATGGAGAAATGAAGGCGCGGGAGGGGGCGGGGCGATGGAGGAGGCGTGACCAGTACAGATGTGCTTCTCTTCAGATCGTTTCCCGAGACCACCACACGCAGACGATAACAAGTACGCAAAAGAGTTTGATGAGTGAGAAAAAAAAACCCCATTAATAAATGCTTTACCTTCATGATATATTTTAACCACAGATACTTGTGTTTAGTTTAATCTGTTTTGTTTTGATATAGTGTGTAGACATGGAATAAATGTCAGGTCTACAAACTAATTGTAGTTATGTATAACTAAATTATGTAGTTGTTTTTTTGTGTAATACAATTTTTCCTTCTTACTTTATAACTTTACCTAAGATAGATTGCAGTGTTGGCTTTTGGCAAGGTTATCTGCAAGATTTTAATATATTTTATTTTTATTTAACCTGATAATTATACTTATGTAAAACTACTAAAAAGGAATCTTTAATCTCTGCCTTTATCGGCCAAAATAAATCATACAACTCGCCTTTGTGTGAAAATGTATTTCAAAATGGAAAATATATGTAACCAACTGTATCTAAACGGAGCCGTGCAGATGTTAAGGCAGATGATAAAACTGTTTACCGTAAAAAAGACAAAGAACGTTTACATATATTTTTTTGATTAATGTAGTCACTAGTGGTTTATAGCTGGACTTATAACTATAAGGTTAAATTGTGTAAAGTAAATTTAATGGTAGACTTTATTGCCTGTGTAGCTAATAATGTATATTAGGGGAGTGAAGGGGGGATGGGGGTGGGAGAGAGAGAGAGAGAGAGAGAGGGAGCTTTTGAGTGTGTGTGTGTGTGTGTGTGTGTGTGTGTGTGTGTGTGTGTGTGTGTGTTAGTAAAATCTATGTCCACACACAACAAATCTACGGTGTCCTGCCATTTCCCAGTGTCTATTGCATATATATCCTCTTCTAGCGATCTCTGCTGCGGCTCAGCCTGAGTCATAGGTGCATGAAACAGACTGCATAATTTACAGGAAAGAGCAAAGACGCTTAAAAATTTAATGATTGTGCTTGTTGATGTTTGGGTGTCCCTATAGGTAGACCTATATTTACACGCACACGTAATAGCTTACACACGGTACATACAAGCACACATTGTAGTGTATCGAGAAAAAAAGCCCATGTGACAAAGACATGATCAGTGTTATTAATGTTTTAAAAATTGCTTAAGAATTTTGTTAGACATTCTAGAATATGTTGCTTTGGTCACAATAAGATGCATCATACAGCTATAAAAAGGCGTTAAAGAAACGCCATATTTGATCTCCACACACACGTGAACTGGCGTCACACTGAAACATGACAACAATCTGCTCTGACAGAAAACTGTGACTGTTCACCAGAATATTCTCACCCAAAAACGTCCTCTGACTCCCAATAGCACGACAGTTTGCACTGCAGGCCCTCGACATCAACAAAGCTTATCGCCAAAAGCATGAGCACACAGATTCTAGCAAAAGTGCACACAATAATCGCTGCTGACTTAACAAGACAGCACAAAGCCTTCGGGAGCGTCAGACAAAATAAGGTCAGATTTTTCTTGTAGACAACGCGGCAAAAACCGTGGGAACCCTTGAGAAGACAGCAGCTTAATTTACACATATCACATATCTCCCACCATCAAACACAGTTGTGCAGATTACGCTTTGACTTCATCCCTTCTCAAGGAAAACAAACAGTAGAACAGAAAAACCTGGTGAATTTAAAAATGCTCCTTAATTTAGCTCATGGAAAATCCCGGCACAATCCTTGGGGAATATCCCTCTTTGTTTTTACTTCTAAGCCACAAATGCACAGATTCCTCCTCATCTTGTCACAGAATTATAAAAAAAACCTGGAGGATTACTAATGAAATAAATAAATATTGTGTTGTTATCGTGCCTATGATAAGACATGAACGAGTATAAATAGAGTGCAGTCTCAGTGAGAGAGTGGTAACTAAGACTGGAAAAATACAGCTATTTATAGAACTCTCTAAATAGATACGCACACGCACCTTTCGAGAGCGTTTCAGAACAGTTGAATGCCTACTTATCATATTTTTCGAGGTTTCTACAACAATAGTTTCTTCCTTTTCAAGGACTTTACGACTAAAATTCCACTTGAACACTTAAACAGTCTGAAAAATGGTCTTGTGTTGTATATGTTTTTTGATTTTCTTTTGTGTGCTCTCCATTTGGTGATTTTGTGATTACTGGTTGATGATTGGTGAGTTGCCTTTGTCTTTATTTAACCTGCTGCTGAATAATTTCAGGCTGTTTAATCTGTTTCTTTGCAGTATTCAGTTGTTTCTCTGTAAGTCAGTCCTTTTGTTGTCCGCAATTCTAGATCCCCAGGGCAGTTTGTCCCTCTTGGGCCAGGTAAGTTCTTCCAAGATGGGTTTTTTTTTGGACATTCACCTGAGCCAGCAAGTCTTGGCAGACCCTTCCAGTTTTTACATTTGTTATTGTATATTTCTGAGCCTTTTTTTGGAAGCAGTTTCGGTGTTTGTTAAATCTTTACTCCTGCACCTGGGTTTTGTACTTTTTACATGACAGAGCAAAATTAACCGAAATAGACCCAGCGAGTGTTCAAGATTTGAAGAATTGCTTCTCTGCTATGATTCAGCGATCTCTCCCAGATGAAGTTCTTCCTCCAGGTGAAGGAGCAGAACCAGGACTTCTTTCTGAGCCACATAAGTAACCAGTGCAAGTCCAATGCCTGCAGTGCCTTTCTGACTCAATACTCTCTAATTTGTCCATTGCAACTTCATGCCTACTCCTCTGAATGTCTCATACGTCATTGCTCTAAGGCCATGCTAGTGATTGGGATAGTTTGGAGTCCTGTTGCAACTCATTCCATGCATTTTAAGCTCAATTACTCAAGGGTTTTGACCAATCAGCACAAGGCCAAGAGTCTGACGCTCTTACTTGCAGACTACTTCATCAATTGTGCACATTTGTTAGGGCCCACCATTGTGTGTACACAGAAGCAGGAGACGTGGGTAGGCAAAATACAAATGTGTTTATTTAAGTCACAAATAATATATAAAATCAAAGACTCTTTTAAATAGAATGAAAGTCTATTAAAAAGACATACAATACACACAAACCGCACACGGCATACGCTTAGCAATAGGACGTCCCACTGACAAACTTTCAAGGTCAGATAGAGATATTACAGGCTCTTTCATCTTCAAAGAAAACATAATTGATAACAGTTGTGTCTGATATGTGCGCTGCCCGATTACCAGCAGCGAACTGGGAGTTTCAGACTCAGATAAGCATTTTGTCTGTTTTGACAGAAAGCAAAAAAAAGTATGCTATTTCCAAACTGAGACTCTCCCCTTGATAAAGGACACACTAGACGTCGCCTGTCACCACAACAGGAGTCCTTGCCCCTTAAATATTAAAGCAAGCTCAAAGAGTCCTCAAAATTGAGAGTGACTGAAACCTGCGTGAATTCAGGTTGTATACACTACAGTATGTTAACCAAAAGTATTCGGTCAACCAGGCAAATTTAGAAGTTGTGCTTGGTCAGCCAGGTTTTTCAGGAGTTGGGCTTGTTCCTTTAGTTCCAGTGAAAGGAACTTTGAATGCTTCAGGATACCAAAACATTTTGGACAATTTCATGCTCCCAACCTTGTGGGAACAGTTTGGAGCAAAATCCTCTTCCTACATGACTGTGCACCATTGCACAAAGCCAAGTCTATAAAGACATGGATGACAGTCTGATGTGGACGAACTTGACTGGCCTGCACAGAGTCCTGACCTCAACCCTATAGAACACCTTTGGGATGAATTAAAGCAGAGACTGAGAGCCAGGCCTTCTCGACCAACATCAGCATGTGACCTCGCTTTTAAAAAAATGGTCAAAAATTCCTATAAACACACTCCTCAAGGAATGTCAGGTGATACATGTAAACACTTCGGAAATTTCCTTTTTTCTTTTAAATCATTTTTGAAAAACAGCACTAATAGAATACACTCATCCATTTATCGTAGCCCATGTGTTAATGACAGGCCACTATAGTAATGGCCAATGTGCAATAAATTGAATTTGCCGTATAAAACAGTGCAGTCCAAAAGACAAGGTCATGCAATGGTCAGGACAAGGATAGAGATAAACATGCAAGGTCAGTATCCTAAATAATCAACATAAAAACCAGTCAATTAAAATGAAGAATGTCAGCTGACGCAAAAGAACATCTTGTTTCAAAGCAGAGTTTAGTTCACGGTTCTTTACAGAGTGAAAGACAATAACGCACCGCTGGAACACAATCATCTACTGCTTTGCTTGCTGGGATGTGTAGTGCTGAGACTTAGTATTCTGGAGATGGTTTCCTCTGGTTACTGGTCTCATTCATTATATTTGTGTTGTATCATCTCCCTCGTCTGTTCCATCCATTCAACCATGACACAATCACATCATACATCAAACTCCATTTAACAAGCTTGTCTGTCATGATCCTCTATTCATCCATTTTCTACTGCTCCATTTCTGGGTCATGGGGAGTTGCCGTGAGTCTTAGCATCTCTGGACTAGTAGCCAATCATTCACCGAGTGGGACACACAGAGACACTCTCACTCACACCTATAGTCAATTATCCAATACTCAACATGAAACACACGATCATGGACCATGGGAGAAAACCAAAGATGGGGAGACTTTTGTCCATATAGTCTGTAAAAAAAACTCACCAACCTGTATAAATCAGCAGTCATTCTAAAAAGGAAGGAAGTTCTAAAAAGCTTTTCTCATTCTTTTCAGCATATATTGATCAGTATACAGTATATAAATACATCCTGAGCTTGGTTATACATATATATATGTATCATTATTTATTAAAGAAATCATGGAATTAAGACAAAAGTGTCTCTAGATAACTACAGTGTGTACAGAACTAGTATTCTGAGCATCTGATATCCATTTATTTTTGGATTTGTGAATGTATTCCTGAATGTTTATTGGTGTATTATGTTTCAGATCTGATCGGCTCTTTGCCACCACAAACGTCTTATGTCTGTTGATCAAACATCAGGAGGCAATGGATGGAACTTGATAGAGGTCAAGGTCAGGGCTCGAGTATTCAGAACATGTAGAAATGTAAATATTAGCTAGCATGTTTAGAAAAAAACGTATGAATTTATTTTTCAGAACATCTGCACAGTACACTGTAAGAGAACTTTTCCTGATTATGCGCAGACAAAGCATATGGAATTGCTACCAATAGCACAATAGCAAACGCGATGAGCACTGTGTGTTCACAAACATCCAAATAAGTCCAAAACATGCTTCTATGAAGTTATTCTATATGCTAAGTCGTATTGCTAAGGAAACAAAATAGTCGGAAACGTATTTTGTTACCTAGCAAACTTCATCATGTTGCCATAGAGATTTCCATACGCTTGTCTTTTGCAGTTATACCAGTATTATAACAGTAAAACCAGAATTCTGTAGGAAACCAGTGCAGGCATGAAGAGAATATATAAACTCCAAACAGAAAGACCCGGTTTGGTCTCAAACTCACACTTTAAGCCACACACAGAACCTTCTAGATGCGCGGTGACAGCATTGCCCACTGTGCCACCGTGTCGTTACTAATAACTGGCAAGATTCCTGATGCGAAACAGCTTTGTGAATGTGTCAATACTCACCAGTTAATTAAAAAAAAAAAAAACAATAGTAAAGCTCAAATCATTACTCATGGAAAGAACAGAACACAGAATCTAAATACACAGTTCATTTTACCGGCTGCTTTCTTACTGAATGCCAAAGACAGTCAAAGAGTAAAATGAGTAAAAAATCAAAGAGCAAAAAATCAAACTCTACACATTGTGTATGTTTAAAGGCCATCAGTCAAAGTAACAACGTGTTTCTGGAAAATTTTGTCAGTGGCTTCAAAACTTTTGTCTGTGCTGTGCTGTGCAATGTCAGGGACTGTTACTCATCTTGACTTTGTTACATTCCGCTTATAAGGATTATACCAATGTAAATGATTAATTTTAATATTAATAGATTCGTTATACTCCCGTTCAAGCATGTACAGAACGATTGAAAGATTGACATTATTGTCATCAAAGGACTTTCTTAACACTTTGCATAAAAACAACAGGCATTCTAAAAGACAACTTCAGAAAACCTTGAATACAGTACATGGGGACACGGCGGTGATTAAGAGATACAGTTGAAAGACATTAATAATGTCTGTTGTAGCGATTTCTTTTTGTGGACATCTTTGATTCCAAAAATCTGGCTATCGTTTCTGTATAATGACCTGCAAACTGGCTTACCAGGAACTTCTGAAAGCCAGAAACCCCAGTCTTCTCTTAGATCGAGCAGTCACGATCAGATACATATTCATTGTGTGAGATTATATGTACATTAATTTAGCTAAAAAGCAAAACAGCACTGAGAGAAGTTATGCGACTATACTGTATTTTCCAGCGTGCTCTTGTTCCTGTACTCTCAAATCTAATAAATTGGATTTGGAATCCAACTTTCTTACACATATGATTCTCATAGATCTGTGAAGTCATAATGAACTCCGTGATCCAATGTTGGAGACCAACCAGAGACCATCACTATGCCGCAACGGAAGTGTGTTCCTTCATTTTCTGAAGCAGTTTGCAGCAGACCTTGGTCAGAGTTCAGAAAAGTTCCAAACACCCCAACCCTGCTTTGGCCGAATGTAGGGACTGATCCAAGTCCAGAACTGGAAAAGAGTTGAATTGGGCTTAGTGATCTCCAAAAAGTCCTTAAAGCCCAATCAATCTACACTCTATGCTTATGGTATAACTGTTATCATATTTTCTATATGGACTGGATTAGCATCACCTTCAGATTCCTCGTAGTCTCAGGGTAAAGAGTTTGACCTCTACTAGCTTTGTGAAGATGTGAGGTGACAGTACAGACAAGTGGGAATTTTATCTTTAAATCGGAAATTATCGCTCTATTTAACAATTTATTGTGATATAAAATGATATAAAATAGCATAGGCTGTAAAAAGTACCACAGTTTGGTGGACAATTTCTGTCAAACCACACAATTGAACTGTTGAATGCCGAAACTCAGCAACTTGTAGAAAAATTCCACAGAACGTCATTTTACAATAATGGCTGGATATGAGCGGATAGAAAAAAAACCGGACTTAACAGGAAATTAATCAGGTTTGAGGAAGTAAAGTAAAGTAAGGTAAAGTAAAGAGAGTAAAACTAACGGCGTGAATCTTAAAAGTTTTAGGTAGTGGATGTTCTGTCCACTCACATGTCTGGACCAGAATGTGCAGTTCTGTTTACAGTATAAATCGTAGATCATTTGCATTTTTGAAACGGGATGAAAGAGAATATGAGAACAGATGAACAATATTTACAGATGTAAGGAAACATTCTGCAGAAATACAGGCAAGTCTAAAATTTTTCAGTCTCTGTATAATTTTTTAGTTTATGGTTTTCATTATCTGTGGAAAAATTGGCCTATTTGCATAATTTAAAATTGCAAAATATTTTATGACATTGAATCTCTGCATATGAGCTACAAAGCTACAATATTGTGGGCTCAGGCACATGTAGTTTATAATTAAAAATAACTCTTTTCATAGCCAAAAAAATCAAAATTCAATAACTTTAATAATTTATTTTAATATATACAAAAACCTTGCTAGTCAACACAAAGAATACAGCACTTTGTAGAATTTTTTTTTTTAATGTACTCAGTCATTTATTTTAATTTACAATTTTGTTGAATAAAAATACTTCCATATTAAGGTCTTGAAAATGGTAAATTAAATTAAACTAATGCTTAATATTTTCTCATTTAAAAAAAGCATAGTACAGCTACCAAATAAATCCGGTCCTTGGAAACCGGATAAAACATCTATAACCTATTGCTAAATCTGTTGCAGCAATACATATTTGATGACATGTACCACATTAATAAATAAAAAAGTTCAAAAGGTGAAAATGTGCAAGAGCAAGGCTTTTTATTTCATACACGGAAGCTTATGAAATAAAACAAAATCTCAGCAGTCTGTGGGACAGATGGACATGACCTCCAGGCCCAAACTGCTAATTCTGACACAACAACGGCAGGTTTCCTCGACCTCATATGGAGACACTGGCTTCCTGTTCCACAAACCAGACTGTCAGATACGCAGTTTCTCCATTTAAAGCGTCTATGCAGGCAGTCACATATAGAATGGACATATTGACAGCACACAGGGAAGCACTAAATATAGGAGAACAGAGAGGAACTGGATCAGTCTGCAAGAACAGCACCCCCTAGTGGCTAAACAACTCATTAAGGATATCTGCTCATTCGGTTCAGAGTTTGGTTCTAATCAATGTATAGCTTCGTAATCAGAATTTTAGATGTGTCCTTCACTGTAAAGAATGTGTTCTACAGTATAAAAGATGTATAATTTGTCTAACTGTTTCCCTCCAAAAGAGGTTTTCATCTACGCTGAAGCCTCAACCAAAGCAACGGTTGAAAAGTCCAGTGTTCATTTACAGCCCAAACCCGTTACAAATCAAACATATTCCAAAAACAAATCTCTAGTTGTTGTTGAAACGCAAATTACATGGATTTTGTCCAGAGATTCTGGAATTGGCACCACATCATCAAAACCCAAAGCAACTTGGGAATTGAACTTGAGCCACGTCGGTTAAAATAAAATATTCTGAAAATGCCTTGTCATTGCACAATAACCAAATGTGGGACAAGCAAAGTTATCTGGTTCAAGTTATTTCACAATCATGTAGAAAAAACAAAACGCTGATTATAATGAATAAAGCACAAAACTGATCATTAAAACAGATCATACCAATTTGATACGTGAACAATTATTCAGGAGATTCCAGTTCATATGATCACATTCAATGCCCCCCCCCGACACAACGGCTTAAGGCTGCCCACTGCTCCGGGTTTTGTGTGTTCATTTCACTGGTTGGTTAAATCTAGAACTCAGTTTTGATTCAGTCCCTTGTGGCCAAATTGACAATCTCACCTTGATGACAAGAGTGTAATATATAGCCGTACAGTATATAAAGGCTGCATAGTCTAGTGCCCGGAACCGAAACACACCTGCGCCTATGAGTGTTAAAATCTTAAATTATAGCACTATACCTGTATGTCTTGCTAAGGCTTTGTTTTTTTTTTCTGTGTTTCTGACTTTCTGTCCACTAGTGTGTCTATGTAGAGGGATGGTGCCACTCATTCGACACTCAAGAGGGAGACATCTTTCAGAACATCATCACAATGGCTCGGAACAACCATTACAAATATTTTTTAGTGTTAGAATGCCAGAGGAGACTGGCACGACCATGGGCCGGGTTCTCCACCGTGTTTTTTCTTCCACCCCACCAGTGAGGTTTTTATGCCTGGCCACTGTCACATATGTGCTTGCTCACTGTTCATAGCCATAATCTTAAATACCCACAAACAATGGAATAACTGCAACAATATTCAATTTTCACAATTTCGCACAAGCTTTGGGACAGTTGTAACTACATGTATGTGCCATACATGTGCTGCATCCTTTGCACAATAAAAACCATAATTACATTGTAATATGTCTCGCCTTTTTGCTGCGAACACAGGACATGTCACTTAATCCCACCAGCCGGTAACAAGGACCAACATTATCCTGATGTGGTTGGATTAACCAGAAATGACTAGTGGCTGTGAGCATCTGTGGACTGCAGCGTCTCTGTTATAATGCAGTTATAATTTATGCCGAACATCTGCATTACTGACGCTGCTGCTCAGATTTTCCCCATCCACTTTGCTGGGTTGCTGCCTTTTTTGTGATGCTGATTACTTCAAATGTATTAAAACATTGGACTGAACCTGAGTAAATAATCAAAGAAAATAACTTCCAGCTTGTTTTAGATCTAACATTGCTCCGCAACAGAGCGTCACGCTGGAACCAGAGATAACCTGGAAAGCTCACATCCGACTCCATGGCAAACATCTAGTGCCAATGTTCTACTTTTATCCATCAAAACAGGAATTGGTTATGGAAGTTTGGTGACATGTAAGTGATTTGTATTTTTGCCAGATATGTTGAATGTTGACTTAGTAAACAGACAGTCTTGCAACTGGATGCTTGAGCTGCCCACTGCTCCTGTTTTGTGTGTTCACTTTATTGTGA
The DNA here is from genome assembly GCA_017309775.1 of Paedocypris sp. Pulau Singkep. Lineage (NCBI taxonomy): Eukaryota > Metazoa > Chordata > Actinopteri > Cypriniformes > Paedocypris > Paedocypris sp. Pulau Singkep. Next base: position 2,731,669 of record MU204446.1, read on the forward strand.
ACTGTGTCCACTTTTGTGAAGCTTCGCTGGATGCTTAAGAACAGAGCACAATTTATTCACTCTGATACGTTTCATTACTTTCTTTCTCTTCCTTTCTTTTCAAATGTTTTTGGCTTTTCTAAAATTCATTTTTGGTTCAAGTTTGTAAATCTTTACAATGGTCATTTTGGGTCAGACTACTTAACTACTTAACTTTATTATTTTGATGCGATAAGTGCCGCAGTGTTTCTTCCCTTTCACTAATGCATTATGATTTGACTTTATCAAGATTGTCAGATTTAGTAACCTTATTGACGACAATATTAGAACAACTCTGTACAATAAGTCTTTGTGGTCACCATATTTCAAAATCTGCAATAACTTCTGCAAACAAACCTTCAGTCACAAAATTCCAAGCGAATAGTTTCAGGTAAAAACAAAAACAAAAATATGGGGTAGTGTGTCGAAAATGATGTGCGAACGCATCAAAAATTCATTTGTGAGCGCGTCTGTGTGGTAGAGAACTGGACTTGTGGTCAAAAAGCTGAAGGTTCGAATCCCACTCTGCTTCCACTCTGGTTCTACAAAAAATGTCTTTGGGCAAGATACTGAAACTCTGAGGGCTGCCCACTGCTCCGGGTTTGTGTGTGTAACTGCACTGGATGATTAAATGCAGAGCTCAATTTTGATACTGTCCCTAGTGACCGTTGACAAACTCAAAGTTCCGTTTGACTTTCATCTTTCCAAACACGTCTATTTTTTGCAAAAGTGATTTGATGAGATGTTGGCAAGCGGTTCATTTGAAGTGAACACTTATGAAGATAGATGAAGAGTTGGTGGCAGACGTGATATTTAGTTCTGTTTGTGATGACAACGTTCCTATGTTGTGGATAGCAAAAGTCCATACTCGTTATTGACCTACACGTTCTCCGCTGTGATTATCGGTATTTCACCGTAATGAGGCTGCGAAGACGTTGGCCGGTTGTCTGTGAACAAAGGCCAAAGCAGGGTGGGATGTGCTGTGACGGTTCGGGAAAACAGACATGACTTCAAAGCGTCATGAGGTTGGCAGATCTTTCACAAGATGGAGAGTGAGAGAAGAAAAAGAGGGACTGTCTGACAGTTTAATCCAAAGTAGTTTTTTATTTGGCTGTTCTTGCTCTATTCCTTCCTTCCCGCGAATCATTCTTATGATGTTGGAGTCCATTTTGGCTTTTAAATCTGTGGCAGTGAAGTAAGAACATCGTTTTTTTTTGTGTAGAAACACCAGCTAAAGTGCGCAAAAGGGTTTCAATTCATGATTAGGTGAAAATAAATCTTGGGCTTCTGAGAAGAGGGTGGGGACGTGGTCTTTAATGTTAGGAATCCTCGATATAAAGTCCAGCTCTGTGTTAATGAACCATGACTTACACCTTTTCTAAGACATAAGTATGATTCTGAATCGAGATGAAAGAACAACGATCTCTTGGTGCCTCATTAATGAAACTTGATTTACGTTTATATGTTGCAAATGGGTGTTTTAACTTTACGTATATTTCTAGAAACAATCCGAAATCATGCTTTTTCTGAACTTCTGGAGCCAATCACAGCATCTCCAGTAACGAAGTCGAGAAACACACCCTGGTTTGGTGGCCAGGTGGCCATCACTGAGCAGGACACAGACGCTCATTTGCACTCAAATCTGCATTTGGTAAATCAACAATTTTTCAAACTACAACAACTTTAGACTATGAGAGGAAACTAGAGATCCAGAAAAAAACCAAATCTAGAAAAACGAAGATCTGAAAACCTTTTAGTTTAAAATTACGCGCTTCAATGTTAGATTTAGAATTACCACAAGGTCAAGGAAATCAGTCTCTTCAGTAAATGCTTTCATCACCTTTAAGTTTAGACAGACATTTTTTTTTTTAATTTTGATTGGAAAGCATATTTTAAAACAAAAGAAACAAAACACGCCATTGTGTTTAACTATTTGATGATGTATTAAAACCACCTTTTTTTTTTTTAAATAAATGAGGTGTCGAAACACTGTTTAGGATTAAATGAAGATGGAATGAAGATTATAGATTCAAGGCCGGAAAAACAATCACTTTGAAAAGTTCAAGTACACTTGGAATAGTTAATTAAACAGACTGTTTGAGTAAAACATAAAAATACTGAAACAATACACTTACTTTAGATTTAAAGCTCACATTTCTAGTTCTTTAACTACTTGTTTTTTTCTTTTTTCCTAGAAGCCACCACAGAAGCAGAGTGCAGTTTTTTTTTTTCACCAAAAAAAGGCCTAGTGACGATTAGAAATGTTCAGTTTGTTCAGATGTATTTTAAGCAGAAGGACATTCACGGTAAAGGGAAACAACGTAAAGAGAGTGGAGAACTATTTTTCAATAAAAACAGACAAAACGTATGTCAGTCAAACAGTTTGATCGACTCTGTTTTTTTTAATGCCGTTTATATACGCCTATATATTTTGGAGTTGAGGAGAAACAAAAAAAACTGAATGAATTTTTTTTCATTTTGTCATCAACCCCCTCTAGTGGAAGTAAGAGAACATATGTACCATGTCTCCACACAATATTGACATTTATACATCTAGGACAAAATCTAAATTTAGTTTGCTCTTAAATCTATATGTAACAAATGTTAGATTATGTATAATTGTTTTGTAATTTACAGAAATCCAGATATTTTGTTTCAGGCGTATGTATGTGTTGTAAGAATGCATTAGATACAATGTATGTGTTGGATTCAATGCTTAAGTTTGTCAAGTCTGTGAAACCATCTGAGCTTGATTTTCAGTTTTTTTTTTTTAGTTCTGCTTTCGCAGGACACGCTCACATCAGAACATGACAGCTATAAACCTTGAATTATTTCTCTGCTATTTTCAAGTGTTTTTTTTTTTTATTTAGCTGGACAGTTCTTAAAATTGGACAAATTCTGTTTTTTTTTGATAATAAACTAACTTGCTCTTGATTTCTGATTAAAGTATATGTATTTACCTGCCAGGAGAATGCTTTCATGTTTCAAATGTAATAATATATAAATGATGCAATGTATTTTAAATATTTATAATTCAAATATTGTACCACATATAACCTATATAAGACCTCCCTATATAATTAACCCTATGATTTAAACACAGAGATGAAGACATGTGAGTGTGGTCAGCAGACGCATGTGTTTCAGGGCAGATAGGTTACAGAAAGTGTAAATAATTCTGGGTTAGCACTCTTGTGTGCTGGCACATTCTTAGGAAAACTAAGAGTCATGCGAGAAGAATCTTGAGAGATTCATGAAGACAAGTCACTTACTTTCTATTTTTTTTATGCCCCTGTCCACATGGACAACATCACACACTCGGCAAATGCAAACAGAGCAGATTCTGCTGATTATTTCTTTACAGAACAATGTTTCAAGATATTCTGCTTGGGTAAAAAAAAAAAAAAGTCAGATTTAAAAGAGCAACTCCATCTGTAAATCAACGTGCTTCTGAATAAAACAACATGCTAATAGAAGAATACATTAACATGTATTGGATCTTTAAATTACAAAGCAGCACTGGATCAAAGTATCTCACCAGCAACTCTATCAGATACAACTCCCAACTCCCAAGCTCTCAATTTTCGAATCAGCCAATCACTTAGCAGCAACTCATTTAGGCATGTAGACATGGTCAAGACATTCTGCATCAGTTAAAACCAATAATGGAGAATACAGATGATTTAAATTACTTTAATTGTGGCATGGTTGATGTTGGTCCAAGTATTTCAGAGTTTCGATAATGACCCAAAAAAGAGAATTTATCCAGTTCAATGGGCACAAATGAGCATCTCTAAAACGCACAAATATGACAAACCTTGAGGCAGATTGGCTACAGCAGCAGAAGACCACACTGGGTGCCTCCCCTGTGAGCTAGGAACAGGAAATCAGGCCTACAATTTGCACAAGCTCACAAGAATTGAGCAACAGAACATTGAGATCAAAGGTTCAGGCTCCTGTGTGTAATGGTGTAAAGGAGTGGGGAAATCTTTTTTTGGCAATCGCTAGTACCATTTCAGCATAGTGTCACCACAATAGCCTACCTGAGAATTGTTGCTGATCATGTCCATCCATTTACTGCAGAGTAACTATTTTCAACTATTCTGATGGCCAAGCGCTAATCATCTCAAGCTGTTTTTTTTAAACATCACGTATTCACTGTTCTCAACAGGCCTCCACAGACACAAGATCTCAATCCAGTAGAGCAGCTTGTGTATGTGATGGAACGTGGGATTCAGTTCATGGATTGGCAGCCGACAAATCTTCAGCAACTGTGTGATATTATCACGGCAATATGGACCAGAGGAATGTTTCCAGTATCTTGTTGAATCTAAGCCACAGAGAATAAGGCTATGGGTGTCCAGGTCCAATTTCTCTATTGAATCAGTTCCCTACATTCAGATGCAGAATGTGCTACCCGTGTTTTACTCCTATTTTGACAATTATTAATTATAATCATTAATATTGTGTCTAGTTTTGCTGAGCAAAGTGTTTGAGTTAGTTACGACCGGTACATGACACCCGGAGAAACCCAGAGCTCATACGGTCACCAGATATGAAAATGTACCATAAACAAAACCTTGAACATCTTTTATGATGCATTTTTTATGTAACTAATCACACAGAATCTATTATACATGGTGGAAGGCCATGGCCTTCAATTAGAGGTGGTCTTCTATTAGAAGTGGCTTTAGGTTTTAGGGTATATTTTTCAAATCCAATAGGGTTCATTCCTTATTCATACATTAACAATTGTGTTTCAGTACTACAGACATATAAAACTATGAATTGTAAAATAAAGTTACTTTTACCCTATAGCTCTCTGCGCCTTGAATGCTTTCTCTTGCTGTAATGTTCTGTTATGGCAGCTGAACTCTGGGCATTATTGGACTTCAATGCAATGATTAAGAAACACTCTTGGAGGGAATTTGAGTCAGAGTGTTTAAGATCCACACTTAACAAGAACATTTTACCAGCAAGACAGATGAAAGTCAGAGTACATTTTGTTTTGAAGGAAGACATATGTCACATAGGAACAAGGCCAAGGTAGCTTTGTTTGGCGTAAAACTGACTTTCTGATATCAGTTTTTAAGACCAAACCAAAGTGTTCTTACATTCTAGTTTGCAGCATCTGTTAGACTGTATATCTTTAGGTACAAGGCCGATATTTTACTTTGACAGCGCATTACCTACCATTTACGGAAAATGGTTGTCGAGTAACTTAGTACTCCAATTCATGCACACTCAATACTGAAAAAGTAATCTAGATGACAAGTTGAATTGTGGTATTTATTATTCTCCCTGGAAGTAGTGTGGACGCTTTTTATGCCTAATGTATAGCAACCTAAAGTCCCAGCCAAACCATAACTACACTCATTTTTGTAATGATAAAGTTGCATTTAAAAGTTCAGATTTATGTTTTGATGTTTTCTTAACTTGAAGTCATCTCCCTCTCCACTAATGCTCTGTTTCTTCTCTGTGAAGACCCTCCAAGACTCCCGGACCCCTCTGTGTGGAGCACTAGTCCTTGCCTTTGAGGACCCTTTATTCTCTGATCTGTCTTTTTGAATTCTGCTCCATGACCACAATCTTTTCAGAGCTTCCTTAAAGACTCGTCTGTGATTGGAGAAGGCGCAATCCGAACTGAAGTGCGTTTCCCGAAAGCAGGCTGCTGTCAAAGGTTGGCGTCTGTTGAGCCCTGGCAGGCGGTGAACTTAATATGGTGAAAATATGGTGAAAGTAATCCTACATTTCCAGAGGTAACTAGTGTATTGTTTTACAAATGTGTCACCACGAGGTTTTTGTTGATATGCCTGTGAGGATCTTACTGTGAGTTTTAATAATGCAGAGAGATGTAACAAGAGATGTACACAACGTAATTTGCACATTTTTTTCAATATATTTTTTTCAACTATACGAGATGTCAAAGGCAAGAAGTCTGATGAATATGTTTTACTAAATCTGTCCTACATAACACAACATCTCCAGGTGATAAATTAGGTTGGGCATGAATTAAAAGTTTCCCTTTCCCATCCTCTCTGAGTGACATCACTGCCTATTTGTTTATAGTGGCCCCACCCACTGACACCGATTGGCTAGTTCTGTGGATTCCCAAATTGATCTCTACATTGTTGTAGATCCAGCATTTGAATTCTTTTGCAAATTGAATTCATAAAATGGTGAGTTTAATTTTTTCGGTTTCTTGAACGCAAGTCTCAAAATGTCACTTCATAGCAATATTGAAAGACGTCAGCGGATCCCATTAATGACAGACTGAGCACAGAAAGAACGAGTGGCACTGAACAGGTGGCAGCAGACAGCAGGAAGAAGAAATGACGGTAGCTGAACAGACTGAGGAGCAAAAGTAAGCATCTAAAAATACAGAGAGACGCAATACAGAGACATTAGCTTTGAAAAATAAGTACAATCTACCAGAGAAGTTAATCAGAAAAGGTTTTTTTCTTTTTTTCAACCATCCATTAATCCTATTTTTTTACCGCTTACTCAAAGTATTTTGGGTACTCTGTACTTACAGAGTACTGAGTATATAAACTACCTTTACACTCTACTTGACTACATTTTTGAGTGACTACTCTTTACTCCACTACATTTTTGAGTATCTGTACTGGACATTTACTGTTACTCATTACAATGTGATTGTGTGCGGCAAGTTGCTGTCTTATTCTTCTTGGGAGGACGAGTCAATATCGCCATCTGCAGGATGCTGAAGGTACTGGATGATATTTATTTGCTAAATCACGTGAACATCATTCAGCATTTGTACTTTTTTGCGTTTGACTGAGACTGTTCTGCCGTTTTGAATCATTGAGGTGTTAAATTTAATTTCTATATTTACCAATGAAACCTCATAAAGAGTTTCTTATATATCACATTTATTGGTGTTTTTTTAACCTAAATTTCGTTTGAGTAAAATACTTCTAAGTTAAAAAAGTTCAAACCTTTTACAATGCAACTTTATGACTTTTACTCACGTCTTCTTGGACATTGTGACTTGTAACTTGTAAAGTAGTAACTTTTACAGCAAGGTATTTGCACTTTTAACTCAAGTAAGGTTTTCTCTTTACACCTTTGGAAATCGAAGACCCAGAGGAAACGCACACAAGCACTAGAGATGTTTGTGTGTTTGTAAATGCACTAAACTACACAATTTTGATTTGAATTGATTCGCCGAGTGTTCTGGTCACTGCTCACGACTCTTTCATTAGTCACTTCAAATCTTTTCTGAAGTGTTGGGCAGCAAGTGCACTTCCTGTGCTACTCCAACATAATCACACAATACCGAGCCAAAAGCAGTGGCGGAAAGAGCTGAAGTGCCGAGTTGAATGGCTAATTAGCCAAACGTTTCACGCTAATGACGCCAGGAAAGGCCTTTACTCAGTACAAGTGGATCAAATTGATAAATCATTTTGTATTTAATTAAGAACAGGAAAAAAACGCTTTAATATTTTTGCTTTCAACACATCATAATTGTAGTTTTCCACGTGCCGTTGGGACGAACACAAGCTTTATAAAAAGTTGTTTCGTAATACCAGAGTTTGCTGGGTCTTAGAGGGTTAAAAGCGTTTTTCCATTTTATATTTATTTTGTTTATAGTGTTATTTATGTTCATGATAATGCATGCATTCTGCTGTTGTGACATGCAATTTCCCTGCTGTGAGACAATTAAAGACTTTTTCAAAACTCAATTCAATTAAATTCAATTAATTTGCTGAATATATCATTTAATGTAAATTATTAAAATATAATGACAATAAATAATAACAATATAGAAGGAAAAGTTGTGACCATTGTGACAAACAACGTCAGCAAGTAATATATTTAGACAATTTCAAACTATCTTTACAACATACACACACACACACACACACACACACACACACCTACACACACACACACACACACACACACACACACACACACACACATATTCGTCAAATAATAACATATACTGTAGAAGCTTGAATGAACCTTCTACCAAAATGAAATTGCCTTTACGTTTGTAACTTTCTGCATGTGCATCAGGGTGACATTGCAATTTCTCATATCGTTGCCAACTAGTAACACTCCAGACGAACAAAAGTCTGCTTAACGCATTCAGCATGCTTTCCTGATTTACAGTAAGTGCTGTTCTCTGCATCTTTTGAATTCCGGCCTTTCTGGCCTGTTTTCGTTTTCTCCCTTGTGAGCGCAAGATAATTCCTCACTGATTTTTTTTTTTACATTTTTTTTTTTCAGAACTAACCTGAAAGATTTACTTTTAGACACATGAAACTAGCAGATGTCTCCGCAACTCGCACCGTGTTACAATAGAAACTGATGTGAATCGTATTGCTCTCCAGGCCTGAACCTTCAAAAAGCAAAGAAAAAAATCGAAAAACGAATTATAAAGTTGCAAATATCTTCTAATCGAACCTAAAACTCCTGCTTTGGCAAATCCTTCGGTATTCTACATGGTGCGGCGTGAACATGGCGGTGTGACCCCCTGCTGCTGGGTGGCTGTGGGGTGATTTTTCGGGCCTCATGGTGTGACAGCGAATGATAGAAGGAGACAGACAGAAAGCCGGTCTCTATTCATGCCCACTGGCAGCATTAGCAT
>MU204446.1:2745303-2752216 GCA_017309775.1 Paedocypris sp. Pulau Singkep
AAAACAAGTCCAAGATAGCATCAACATGGCAATATGTTTAATTTAGATATGTTTGACTAATTAAATCTATCTTTTTAAGAGATCATTGGCTATCAGTTAAAGCATATGATACGTTGTATGTATCTCGTTGTAAGTTTTTGTATCGAAAAAAAGAGAATAGAACTTTAATATATTGTGTTTCTTTAAACAAACAATATCAATATTTTGACAAGCCAAGGTAATAATCAATGAATTTTTGAATCAAAATGGTTTGTTTTTTATACGCGTATATATATAAATAAAATGAATGTTTTGCAAAACAACCAATATGACCTAAACATTACTTTGAATTGTAATTGTTTTTCATTTGTAAATATCTTGTTATTGTTAATTGTTACGTTGCTTTTCAAACAATCATGTTGACACCAAAAAGACAAAGAAGAAATTAACATTGACTAAAAACCATTTCCCACATTGTTGGTGCTTGTTCCTCCAACTAATAATATTGAAAGAAACTGTTTAATTCACACATAAATATTAATAGTTTGATGAGAAACCTAGCTAATCTAAATCGTAGCTTTATGCAAGAGATTACAGTGAAGAAGTCAGTCTCTGGACTGTTTGCGGAATTAGCCACGCTCCGATGCCAGCACATGATTTGGCTCCGTCCTTCACGGCATTCTGCCAATAAGCCAACCTATGAAAAAAAAAAACTAAATTGCTCAGCAGTGCAAAAACGACATTTCATTTACATTAATTCAGCTTAATTCCCTTTACATTGAGAAAACTGGAATATCCCACCGTCACGTGTTCTTCATCACACGTCACGTCTCCAACCAGTCAAACACTGAACGTATGGGAATTTTTCTGCCCAGGGACCATTTGACGGTTAAAACGTACAGAGGGGTTCAACTCCCCACGACCTGTGCGCTGAAGCTTGGTGAACTTTGACCCTTCCCCTCATTATCTACCGCTATGACTCTGCTTCAGGCCTGGGTGATAAACTCCGACCCTTGGTTTTTAACCTGGAAGGGGGGATCTGGTGATGAGCCGTGTAAGTTCTTGTAGCCATATGCTTCAGTTTAGTGAGCTTGAGGGAGGCCTTGTGCTAAGTAAACGACAAGACCCTTCGATATCCGATGCAGCACACTGTAGTATGTGGTCAAACGCCGTTGGGAAATTCAAGATCCTTTTCAAGCCAATCTGACCACAGTCTGGTGCATTGAAACCAGCTCTCGGGGATGAAAAGTAAAAATTGTGAGGTTTAACTGAGGTAAAGAATACTATTTATTTTATTTTACTTGTATTTTATATACCTAATTATTATTATTATCGTTTTTATATTATTACATTGTCAATATATTATTATAATTCTCCTATCATTATATGTATTATCATCACTATTATTATTATTTTTGTTTTTGTTGTTGTCGTTGTTTTTAGTAGTAGTATTATTATATTTATTATTTATTTATTTATTTATTAGACGGATAAATACATTTTAATATTATTATTATTATTATTATTATTTTGAGACCGGCTGCAAAAACAAATCAGGAGAATGTATTCTCTAAAAATTGCACATATTTTTGAAAAATGCCAATCATTCTAAAACTGCCATTGCCTGTATTTGATTAATTAATTAATTAATTTATTTAATTATTCTATTTGTCTTTTTTAAATATTATTGTATTAAAAACTAAAATAACATGTAAAATAAAAAGCAATAATGAAAAATAAAGAATAATGAACTAATAAAGAATAATAAGAAAGTACAGTATATACGATACTGTATGTTGATAAACTGATCTAAAAGATTTACTTTACTGTCATTTTAGACACTTTCATCCAATGCGACTTACATTTAATTACAATTTTACTAATTCCTGCTTTCCCTGGGAATCAAATCCTTGACCCGGCATTTCAAACACCGGCACTCTACAAACTGAACCATAGATAATAGCTAATAATTCCATAAATCTACCCACAAATTGATTGTTGAGTAGATCAATATGCCCAGAAATAAATGGACGAACGTATAGAGAGCTCGATAAATGGCTGACAAACGGACAAATGAAAAGCCGTAACTCCATCACATGCCAAACAGTTTGCTAGCTGTCAGTGACGTCCTCACAGTTAAAAATGAGCTCAGTGGATATCAACTCCAAGAAGTTCATGTAAAGCTGTTTGCAAGCCGGTGTGAACATTTCCCCAGTCAAGCGTCGGCGAAGAATGCGTTCGCAGAGACCTATTAAAACTTTTACCTCTGCATATATTTTCGTACTTCGGCAGTGAGTGTGAAAATTCCCGCTTCGCTATAACATCCTGCTTTGGAGAGGCCAAAAATAAGGTAGATTAGCAGAGCCCGGCGCGCACCCATCGCCTTCAGCCCGATCAAGCAGTGACTCTTAATCTTGTTTTATAACTTCCCTTTCCTCAGTGAGGAAATCAAACCAGCCGCTGCCAAACCTCTCCCTCTCACGGCTTCAAACACAGAGGATTAAGCTCCATTAGCGCTGGCTCGCTGCCCCCACATGAGCTGCGCAATCGGGCACTTCTCTCTCCACCAAGCCCCTATTTAGGACTGTTACGATCCGCACCATCACATGAGTGCGGATATTTTTGTTAAAACAATGACTTGAATGTACACTACCGTTTAAAACTTTGAAATATCCTTATTTTTGAAAGGAAAGCAGTGTTTTTGTCAATGAGAATAACTTTAAACTAATCAGAAATACACTCTATATTTTGCTACTGTGGTAAATACCTATTCTAGCTGTAAATGTCTGGTTATTGATGCAACATCTACATAAGTGTATAGAGGAACATTTCCAGCACCTGTCACTCCAGTGTTAAAACACATTGGCAATGTGTTTGCTAATTGTGTCAGAAGGATAGAAGATGATTGTAAAACTCGTGTTTGATCATGTCAGCACTGCTGGAAACTGTTTAGCTGGTTAAAGAAGCTATAAAACCTTCCTTTAAGCAGTTTGAGAATCTGGAGCATCACATGTGTGGGTCACTAAAACGCTCAAAATGGCCAGAAATAGAGAACTTTCATGACAAACTCAACAGTCTTGCCTTGTTCTTAGAAAATACGCAAAAAACACACAAAATTGTCTACATGACCACAAACTTTTAAACCATAGTGTATAACGCATGCTTGTTGCTACAAATCGTACAGAATTTTACATTGAAGAACCCATTGCAACAATACAAAGTATCGCATGTATCGTTTCTATATTCAATTGACATTTTTGTCTTATTGTTCCTCTCCCTATTTGATAGTTTCCAAAGCCTGTCCTCCCTGTGACAACGAGCTGAAGACCGACACCATAATCGAACACTTCTGTGCCAGCGATTTTGGTAAGTACTCACTTCTGTACTGAGGCCTGCCACCCATCAATCATTTCTGTTCTAAGAAATTTTCCTACCTGGGAGAATTTGCTGCCTGTGCATTCGCGTAAAAATGACATAATTCGCCTTCCAGCAGACGACTTGTGCAATGACAGTAGTTATTCTTTAAATATCCTTTAAGCAATGAAATCTAAAGCTAAAGTCACTGAGCAGGAAATAGCTTTACTGTCTTGCAAATTGTACATTTTGTTAACATTTGTGGAAAACGTTTAAGCTTCATTAAACTTTATTTTTGAAGTTCCTCATTTTATTTTAATGTTTTTATTTTATTTTGTGCCGGAAAAATCAGTAGGGTGCTTATCTTCGCATGGTGCTTTTATTCGTGTGAATACGGCTATTTTAGTTCATTTAAAGGAGGTGTTATGATGGTATGGTTAGTAAAACGATCTTTAAGTTCTACTTTAAGTTCATTTTCATTTGTATAGCGCTTTTCTTAGTCCAAGACCAAAGCAAAGATGCTATGTGGAAAAATTTTTTAATTATTAATATATACAGTATAAATATATAAATATATTTGTAGCAATAATATATATCTATTAGCAGAATGACCTTCAGATGTGCCTGAAGGACACATTTGGAGAATCATTTCAACCAGTGCTGAACTCCCACCAGTGAACTTTCCAAATTTGTAAAAAGAAGGTTGAAAATGACCGCGTTTGCGAGCACATATGTTTATGAACATTGCAAACATGATGAATGAAGAGCAAACGATGGTCACGTTGTTGCATTACAGATCATATTCTGTGCTGAGAATCAGTGGGACTAATCTGGACCCAAACGTTACTAAACTGATTTCTGAATAACATGTGCCGATGTGCAATGATAAAATAGAGTGGATAGTGAATCTTTTCTCGCTTTATTGGGACAAAATCAATATTTTTTTTTACCAAACTAGACTCATTTTAAATATAAATATTTAATATTTTAAATATAGTTTCACTTTGTTAAAAAACACTTTACACATCTCATTGTTGTAAAGAAACAAATAGTAACATATATGTCTGACTCTTTTTATCTTTTATTTAGTTTGAAGGGTCAATTTGACCCGAACAATATCTTTAAATATCAAAAACATGTAGCAGGGGTTACACATATGTAAATCTACATGGGAAAAAAAAAAAAACTTTTTTATTTATATAGATTATACTAAGACAAGCAGGAGAAGTTTCAAAGTGAACAAATACCTTAAAATAGTATTTTACTTTTTTATTTTTATATTTTTTAACATAATATTTGTAATATATACATGCAGCACGGTGTTACAAATCTGTGAACTGAATCGTTATATTTTTTATATGCTGATTACACCAAATAAGCCAAGCAAGTGAAGCTTCAAAGTGAAAAAATACATTTAAATATAATTTAAACATTATCATTATCGTTAAACATGTGTATACATATGTACTCTATGTACACTGTACACTATGTCGTACTGTTCTAAGTAATCGGGACTCATTTGAGACTCAAGTTCAAGGCCCGGTTGGGTTTTGTTCTGTGTAGTGTTTGCAGGAATTTAGGAATTAATTGTGTGTGTGTGTGTGTGTGTGTGTGTGTGCGTGTGTGTGTGTGTGTCTTTCTGGTCATTGTCTTGACAACATCTCTGATTTCCTCAAACAAACCAAACCAAAACGTTCATGACAATTGTTGATGTGAGATGTCTGTGCCCTGTTCTGTGATTGGTTGAACACTTTGACTCCCACTTACCCGAAAATATGAAAGCGGTACAGAAAATGGATAAATGCCTGACGATTAATTAATTAACTAATTATTTAAAGTAAAGTGAGCAAAGTAAGTGAGATTGCCAATATGGCCCCTCGGGATCAAATCAAAATTGTACTCGACATTTAACCATTCAGTGAAGATACACACACAATTCCGGAGCAGTGGGCAGCATTGAGTCATGGTGGCCAGTCTTATGCTCAAGGACACTGTCCATTGTAAAACCATGCATAGAACAAGCAAAGTACTGTATTGGTCACAGGTCCGACTCCCTACTACTGGACCACTTATAATAATTGTAACAAATATTGAAAAATTCCTTTAGTTTGAAAGCACATTCACTTGTGTCTGAGAGTTGTTCTGCATGTGTCTTTAGAATGTGTCACCGGCAGTGAATAAAATGACTTAAAAGCCATTTAAAAAGGCTTTTCTACAGAGCGAAAAAAGCAGAGTGAAGCCACACACAGGCCTGACTTATGGTTGGCTAGCAGACTTGTTTCTTTTGGATTGGCTTGTGTTTTCCTTAGTAACTATGACAGATGACCCCACACTAAACATTGTTTGTGCTCCCACCATGTTCTAGGTTTCACTCAAAAGTCCAGACATCACAAAGAGTGATGATCACAATACGTGACCTTTTACTTTTATTGTGTTGAAACGTTTCTTGCAAAAGCACACGCTCACGAAAAACTATGCTATTGGAATTTTGCTGTTTTGAATATGATTTAAATAACGCAGATATACTGCCAATGCTCAAGTGGCACTTTTATCCAGGCCTAACGTTTCTTCATACTCAGCACAACTATACCAGTATTTAAAGCAGCTTTTAGTGGTTTGGACTTGTCATCACGATATTATCCAGACCTACAGGCATTACAGGTCATGCAAGACAGAAATGACCCTTACGGCTTTGCATGGACTAGTTGTGATTTCACAACAATCAGGTTTTCATAAAAACTAGGTTTTAACAAAGTGGTTCAAATGGAAGGGTTTAAAAAGCAAACAAACAAAGAAACAAAGAAACAATAAAAAAAATGGATAAAGGGTTAAAAAAATACATTTATAAAATGTATTTTTTATGTAAAAAATATGCATTTTTGCATTTATAAAATGTTTTTATTAAAACATTTTTTATTAAAGTTTTTTATTAAAAATTTTTATGGGTTTACAAAATGTTCTCACTGGTACTGAGAATATATGTAACAGAAGTTTCTTTAAAACTATTCTTTTTCTTTACTGATTTATGTAAAGATTGTAGACATACTTTATTTTAAATAAAAACAGAATCATTTTTTAACAATAAATGTAACTAAAGAAGAATTTTTATAGAGAGATTAATCGTTTTATAGATAATTATTTTATAATTAGAAAAAAAGCTAATTATTTGAAATAGCAGTAGTATTTCTATTATCAGTAAATATACTAATCGTACTAATATTAATAAATGAATATGCAAGCCGCTATTTAATTACTTTAACCAATAAAGCCTTGTCTAGGTTTAAATTAAACTTCTTTTAAACACCAGCCAATCTAAAGGAATAACTAAGAAAAGTAACTTGACGTCTTAAATCGAAAAACAAGAGGTTGTGTATGATATACATGTCACACCGTCCGCCCTGCTAAATTGGACTCCACCCCTTGTTATCGTCTCGTTTGTCTTGCACACCTGTTTTGAGTTGTACGTTGATTATCTGTTCTATTTAGTTCCCCTCAGCGTGTCTCCCGTTGTCTGTTGTCGTCAACACTCCCTTGTGTGAACTTCTAGACCCTCCGAGACCTACCTGTATCAGAGTGATCC
>MU204446.1:2752316-2763429 GCA_017309775.1 Paedocypris sp. Pulau Singkep
TATCAGCACGTGATCTCAGAATCCTCTGTGTCCTGAGTACCTTCCCGAGCCTCGTCGTCCCGTCTCCTCGTCTCTTCGTTGTTTCCCTCCTAGTACCTGGATTGTGTCTGTCGTCATTAAATCCCTTTGTTTCACCGTCACCCTGTGTGTCAAAAGTCTACGTCACTCACGCTCGTCACCGTCAGTGTGAATCGTGACAATACATAGCGCATGTTTTATACTTTAAAACTAACAAAAATACTTGAGCCCCTTTATATGATTTAAGACATCATGTCAACAAAAAAAAAATCATCCACAGAAAGTGCAATAAATCATTTGCAATATCTGTTAATTTCACATTCACAATGAACTCTACTTATGTGCAAGAAAAAGTCCATTACAATCAAAAGAATTAAATGTCCACAAGCTTGAATATGGATTGTAAGTACACAACACTTGCATGTGTGCGGTTACCAGCAGGAAAAAAAATGGGGCAGTTAAAAAAATCCTCTTAGGGAAAGAAAACGAATGGTTTTGTCTTTTTGAGGAATACCAAAAACTCTTCACTTTTGCCATCTGTCTCAAAACTTTCCACTCTACTCTGTCCTCTCTTGGGTGAGTGCAATTAGTCTGACTGATGCTCCTCCGGGGAGGTGTAAACTACTCCTGCGTTCTGAGCGCTCCTGCTTCTTCCTGTCTGCTTGTTATGAAATGTCTTGTTGCTTGAGGGAAGCAAAAATATATGTGAGTGTGACCCAAGGTCCCATTTAAAGATTTTCCATTTTTGTAAAGACTTAGGCTGAATACTCCAGCATTATCAATGTAACATCCATACAATTACATTCAGATGGATGGTAGGTTGGGAAGATGGACAGATAGCTGGCAGACAGATATTTATTGTAGGGTGTAAGGATTCAGTGACCATCTCTTTTTTTGGGCTCATGGGGACTGGTATTTTTATGGGGACTAGTATTCTGACGGTGCCAATGTCATGTTTTTTTATTACTGGCAAAGTGTAAAATGCAGCAATTCTGAGTGCCTGGCACTTTTTTTAGGCAAAGTGTGTAACTGTTGTGGAGTTGCTTCCTTTTCCTAGGTAATTTATAGGGTTTTTATAAAATTCCACATCAATTGAGAAATGTCGAGATTGCCAAGCTTATGACAACATGAGCAAAATAAAAAAAGAAAAAATTGAGAAATTAACCTGGCTTGAAAATTCCAAAATGTAATTGTAATTGTAATTGAGTTTCTTGAGGCATCTTTACAATTTCAGAAGACAACCGATCTAACTTGATCTAAGCCCCTCACTTGTCAGCTGCTTTGTGTTGTGTTTTTCCAAAGTCGGAATTGTTGCTGGTTTTGGACTGTAATCATACTGTTTTTGGACCAAAACAACTGGAGTTTAATTTCCCCAGAGATCCAGTGCTGTCCCCTGAATCAGAAAGTCACTGTCTCCTCAGTCCGAGAGTGG
The DNA here is from genome assembly GCA_017309775.1 of Paedocypris sp. Pulau Singkep. Taxonomy (NCBI): domain Eukaryota; kingdom Metazoa; phylum Chordata; class Actinopteri; order Cypriniformes; genus Paedocypris; species Paedocypris sp. Pulau Singkep. The sequence continues at coordinate 2,753,767 of MU204446.1, forward strand.
TGGAGGTGGTGACACGAGAAAAAAGCCTAAAGCTAACTCATAGAAACGACTATCCAGAGTCTTTTTTCTCACAACCACCATGATGATAATAACAGATAGTTGGTTGGATGATAACACACCGTACTCTGCCATCTAGCTAGAAAGCCACACTGTCTTCAGAGCAGACAAGACAATGAAGCCACTAAAAGTAGAGGAGGACTACAAACACAACAACATCTGGTGCACAAATGCCACAGTAAGACAAATACTGTAATACAAATTTGGATGCGTATCCACCTCAAGTCAAAAACAACCATCAAAGCTTTCTATGGATGCGAATGCTAGCCAGCCATCACCAAACACAAACAGGCTCTTCATACCATGGAGATGATGATGCTCTGCTGGATGTTCGTTCTGAAATGCCTTGACAGAGTCATGAACTCAGACATCAGGAAATGTTTAGAAGTTCCGGCCATTGCGGAGATAATGAGAGAAGCCCAATTGTGGTGGTACGTTGGTGAAAGTTGACCTACTGTACACTCCATCCCCAGGGAGGGCGAACCCACGGCCGTTTTTTCTAAAGAAAAGCTCTTAAGAGGCTAATTCAGACTGCTCAGAGGATTAATGGCTGCTTTTGCTCCCTCTGGAAGAACCTCACAGTTTGCTCTGCCACAAAAACCTAGAAGAATCATGGACACTTCACACAGCTTCTAACTGAACTGATGACGCCTTCAGAAAGGAGGTTCAAGACGTTCACGTCATGGCTCGACTTTAAACTTGGTCCTGTGTGGTTTTTTTTCTTGCCATTTTGTCACTTGATGCATGCATTTGCATAATCTTGTTTTACTGTATTCACTGTTTTATATACACTTATATCTGGCACCCTAACTCTCATTGGCCCAATATTACACGGACAATACAGATTAAGATCTTATCTTTCTCCATGGTCGTTCTCTATATTTGCTGAGTTTGTCAGGAAAGTGACCTGTTTAGTTTTGTTCTCGCGCCACCTAGTACAAATTCATTGTATTTCATTCTTTACCAGTCCTGGTCAGTTCTAGTAAGCTCTAGAAAGAAAATGCCTGATTTTACACTCACTTACATATTATAAAAGCTGATTATGACCGAACAAAACACAGGTGAACAGAACAATCAGAACTACTTTAATTAAAAGACTACACCTGTATAGAGCAATTAGCCAATTGATCCAAATTAAAACACATGAAAGTGGAGTCCAATCAGGGACTCTAAAACCTGACGAGTTTAACCCCTGTGCTACTCATTAAACTCCTTTATGTCCTGCTTTGTTTAAACCAACAATGTTTTGGTTTTTTTTTCTATGTTGGTTCCCCAACTAAAGGGAACAAGACTTTAGTAGACGCTTGTGAACTGACTGAAGTTAATCTAAAGTAATCTAGATTCTGGTCCCGTTTGTTCGTTCACATTTTAGAAAATTAGTCAAATGAGATAATAAATTAATGCATTAATTTATTCATTTTATGTTTATTATAATGTGACTGTTGTGTTTTATTTTGTCCTGTTGGTTATTTTTTGTTTGCCCCCTATGGCCGTTTATTCTGTAATTTTATTTTTTGACTGATGGATGGATGGATGGATGGATGGATGGATGGATAGATAGATCAGTAAGCATATGGTGGCAAAAACTGGTGGATTTTCTTTGTTAAGCCTTTTTTTTTCCCACATTTTGTTTTTCCACAGCACTTAAGATGAAGATCAAAGAGGTGAAAAAGGAAAAGAGTGATCGGAAACTCATTGCGGCACAAAAGAAAAAAAAGGTCCTGAAAATGGGAATACTGCGGAAGAAAGACTTGAAGAAGCTCATACTATACATCAAGAATGGTGCAAGCTGTCCCTGCTCGCAACTGGACAATCTTGGTAGCAACTTCCTCATCATGGGCCGCAAAGTGGACCAACAATTGCTACTCACATCCATCCACAAATGGGACAAGAAGAGCAAGGATCTTAAGATTGCTATTAAATACACAAAATCTCATCAGTGTCCCACCTATCATTCCGTTTTCCAGTAATCAATGACTCTATTGACCCTGGACCCTCCAGAGACTCAATCCTTAATTTCAAACATTAGTCCAGATCTATTTTATTACTCAAAAAGCTTTTGAAAACTGCTTAGGACATAATTCATCAAAACAGTGTACCTCCAAAATATTGAAAATTGTATCTAAATGAAATGTATGAAGCAATCAGCACACTTATTTCTTGATTTCTTCTTTTACAGTTTCAGTTTTTGACCAGAGTTTTGACTTCAACGGGCAAAGTTTAAACATATGAAAAGATGCAGCAGGTGCTTTTTTGTATATGTTATTTTGTAGATAAAAAAAATAAACTGTTTGTATTATATACAATGAAGATTCATCTGTAATTATTAGTAACAGTCTCACATTAGCTCATTCAAATCCTGGGAAGTAAAAAGGTTATTGCTTGTTCATTGTAATGGCAAGTTTGAACTATGCTGAAGTTTAACAGTATAACCCTAACCAAGAATACATCAAAAGTAAGAATACTTACACAATGAAGCTGTGTATGAAGCTTACACAACATATGACGCATTTTTTTTTTTTTTTTTAAATACACAATTTACAAGAATTTCCATTCATCTAATGTTGCATTCATCTAAACTAAAATCTAAATAATAAAACCTACCATGTACTAGTTTGGTTTTATCTGACAAGGCACCTTTTGTTCTTCTAGATTTGTTTTTTGCGGTGATTTTTAGATCTCGGTGCACTTCAAAATATACATAAAATACTATTATTACTATCACTTACACTATAATATAATATAATATTATTTCTGGTTTTATTTTGTACCCTGAAACATAAAACTATATAGATAGCGATTGTTATAAAATAAAGCCTTACAACATTTGAATTTTTGCACACATAAACATGGAATAACCTACTACTGCTACTTGGGTTTCTTCCCAATCTCCAGTTTTCTCCCACATTCCAAATGCATGTGTTCAGAAGAATTTAATTTGGAAAGTTAATTATTGGTGTGAGTCTATATCTTGCCTTGAAACTATTCATGGTGTGTAAACTATTCGTATAGGCCCAGGATTTCTGTGATTGGCCCTAGATCCCAATGACCAAGAAATCAAAAAGAGATAGACAATTGATAGGTCAAACAAATTTTATTTTTTAGCAAAAGATAGCAAGTGAACACAACATACGTATTTTACATTAATATTTTTATTATCAAGGTAAAAGAAAATCCCAAAGGTCCTCTAAAACGTATTAGATTTTATGGCTAGTTGGGGCATCCATCAATAAATGCAATTATGTGTTGGTAGTGTCTTTTGTTGAAGACTTTTGTTATACTTATCTACTGCATATAGAATTGTCGTATTTGTTTAATTTGGAGGTTTTTGATAAGAGACCACCTTTTTAGTCATGCCACAGCATTGCAATACTGTAGGATTGTCATAACTCTGACTTGGCCTCTTTAAAGTCTTTCGTTTTGTTTCTTTTAGCCACACAGTGGTGGGCTTGCTGGTGCGTTTTGGATCATTGTCCATTAGCAGAACCCAAGGCTGCTTCAGCTTGAGGTCCAGACCTTCTCTTTCAGTACTTTTTTGGTAAACTACAGAGTTAATGGTTCCATTTGTCACAGCAGGTCTTCTATGCACTCAATCGGCAAAACATCTCCAAACCATCACACTACGACCACCACATTTAACTGTTGCTATGATGCTCTTTTGTGAAATGGGGAGATACTTTATAATGGACATACGTCTTCCAAAATCTTCTATCTTTTGTCTTGTTGGTCCACACATTTTTTCCTAATATTACTGGGGATCATCAAGAAGCTTTCCAGCACCGTTTTATTCAAAGTCACCACTTTGCTTTTGGTGTATTTATTGTCGGTCAGCCACCCCTGGGAAGGTTCTTTACTGTCCTCAAAAAACACTTCCATTGCAATTCCTCAACTTTTTTTCCACAATGTGCGTGACGATGTTGAGAAAGGCGACTGTATGATGAATCGCTCCTATAGTTTGTCTGGCACGATTCATGCACACTTTTGTACTCAATGCACACCAAAAATCTGCAAGCAAGTTTGGGGTTAGTCAACCAAGAGTTCTGGGTAAGTTAACCCTACTTTGTTGAATTACATCTTGGGTTAGCGTCACTTTGTATGTAGTGTAAATTTAAGCACAGAGTTGACACTGCAAACATACAAAAGAGAGGAGTTAACAAGGAACAACACTTCAGAATAGTTGTGCAAGATTCAAGTTATTCTGTGTTTGTTGAGAGGTCAAACGGTGGAGTTGTACTGTAGGTGCAATGTCCTGGTGTATCTGTTGTCTGTTCATTTATTTATCTGCAGCTGAAGTTCATGCAAGGCTGCTCATAGAGTTGTGTAGTTTTTAGTTTTTGGTCCCACTTGCACTCTCACAGATTTACAGAGGCAACTCATGTAGGCGCAGCTTCTGACATTCACAAGGGAAACCAAGAACATCACTGGACATCTACTACTGAGGTGGGAGATGGCAGAGACGAGAGTTTATCAAGCTATCAGAAGTTTGGAATTCAACCATCGGTACAAAAAGTCCAAGACAAAGAGTTCAAGCTCAAAATTATAGTCTTTAGAAGATATGTGGGGTTGAGGAGGGGGCGTAGAGCAGTGGTCCCCAAACTTTTCTTTGTAGCGACACCTTTTTAAAATTCGACGTGATTATCTTACCTTGTTCATTTTTTGAACAAATACATTTCTACAGCTTAGAAACGAAAAAAGAACATTTTGGTTCTCAAAATCAGAAACATCTCTTCTTCGAATGTGTGCATCACGCGGCATCACAAGAAACATTAGAAGCAATAACATTAAAAGAACCATTAGAAAATGTTGTGCCGAGAATATCTAGGACTGTTGACTGCGGTCAAACCAGACGTGTCTCTGAAAAAAACAGCCAAGCAACCACCGCGTGTTTTGTTGCTCCGGATAGTTATACGGTGCTTGTTAGGGTTATGATTTTGAATTGACATTTAAGTTCATTTCATGATCCAATTAGCCAAATGGGACTGTTCTCATTCTTTTGTTTCATTGTCTTTGCCTCATGTCCTTGATATAAATTGTAATCTGATAAGACCAATTGTAAAGCCAGCATTTCAGACCTCATGCTGATTTGGAAAGACACTCCCTTCAATGATCTGATTGGTCAAGTGAAGAGCCTGGGTTCCAGGCCTTTTTCCTTATTTGGTTTGAAACATGAATCTCTTTGTTTTGTGAATCACCATAAATAAAGTTACAGGTCAGTCTTTTCAGCAAGAAAGAAAAAGAGAATCAGCAGAATTAGGTAGTAGAGAGTACTAATAGAGGGTACGGAAGGAGAGAAAGAGTGGGTCAGGAAGCTGGAACGAAGCTGAGAAGAAGCACGCTGAAAAGATTGACCGCCACTCTTGTTTGGAACCTGAAGAAATTGTCTCGTGTCTAGTTCTTTAAGTTAGAAATCCTTAATTCACTGGGAAGAACTGAGGCTAAGAGTCGTCTAGACCTAACAGTGCTCAAACTCAATGTGTCATCAATGTATAATGCGCCAAGCCTCTTCACTCTTACTGGTTCATAATAAAGCATTTCTACTATATCTGTGATGAGTTTGCTTGTGTACTTGAATTCTTAATTTAGAGAAAGTAACTGCTAAAATGTGATGTTTTATTGAACTTTACATTTAGAGAAAATAACCGCTATATAGGGTCGTGTAACAAGATTATTCACAGGTTTGACTGACAATAGGCTTTCTATTCTATTCTATTCCATTCAGATGCCAAGTGTAATGTATTGAAGTGATACTTGATGTACTGTTGCCGAAGAAGTCAGTTAAAAGTATGGTTGAGATGCAACAGACTTGTGTGTGATTTTTGGAATTGGAGTTAAATGTTATGAAGCATATTGATGTGGATATAACACCAAGTTTTGCCAATACTACAATGGTGTGTGTGTGTGAGTGACATCACCCGAATTTCCCGTGCATGCGTTCTTGTAGCAGCGACTTTACAGAAGAAGAGACCCTTATGATTTAGAACGAAAATGCAGCCTTACAGGCCAAAGTGCTGCCTAACAAAAATGTGAATCATTTTCGTTCAGTTTTTTTTTATTTTTTTTTTCAATACATTTCTTTACTTTTGATATTTTCGGCACCATGTTTGGCACTATTTTGGTCTCCGTCCGCGGACCTGGAGTTGGGGTCCATGGGCATAGAGGACCAGGACTAAGCGAAGACTCAGAAGCAGGTAAAGATTCAGGACCAGGCAATGGTATATCTTGGACCGGTGTCTTGGCTGCTGTAGGAACTGCCACAGAAACCGCAGACATGGGCACAGGAATACGCACCTCATCAGAAGGACAGTGCGGTAGATCCTCTGCCTCAGATGGTGGACCAGGCAGCTCAGCAACGGATGTATGGCATGCCCAGTCTAATGCTTCTCCTGGTAATAATGATACCACTGCCTCCACATGCAATCCAAAATTATGGGAAATACGTACTATCTTGTTGATGAAACTTGAGTTTACAAGATCTGATATAAAAATGAAATTTTATCTTCTGCATTTTTGTCTGGGAGACCTGACAAGACACACCCCACACTTGGTTGGATGATAAATGGTTCATGTCCATACATTGATGCGCCCGTCCTACACACGTCATCTCATTATCACTATCAGCTAATAATCAATGCATGCACACCTGTCAATTCGCCAGCAGCCTAATCGGGCAGAGTCCTGAAGCTGGCTTGGAGTTTCTGGTTCCGGCATCACAATACCCCAGTTATTTTTTCCAAAATAAGATGAGACATACAGACAATAAAAATGTCATTAATGAACTTGATTTTTTGAAGTACATTCACATTGTGATTTAACTGTGGTCAATATGGCCATTAGTAATTTGTTTCATAACAGAATGTCCAACCCAGTCAAAATGGGTTTTGGCGGCGAAAAATATATAGTTTTTCTAATTAAGACTCTAGGTACTGTGATGCACGCAATGGCAGATTGTGAATCTCCTTCCCTCCCAAGAGTTTGCCTTTATGGTGTTCTTGCAATGTCTTTAGGTCTAGAAACTTGTTTTTAGTTTGCTAATGTCAAATAGAGCCGTTGTTTCGCCTGGACTGGACTGGTTACTCAATCTTTCCCTGTGGATTCTGTAGCCTCCTTGTGAGCATCTGAATCTGAACAATCTCACCACAACCAACAGTAAGTCATCAATGACTATGACTATGGGGTTTCCACTCTTAGTCTCCATCACTCTAATTACCCACTAGTTGGTTCATATCGGAGAGTTACAGTCTTTAGTGGGGTCTGTCGGCTTGGGTTCTGCCCTCCAGGTTGGAGTCATTCCACTCTTCCATACAGAAGCTGCTCTCTCTCCACAAAGGCTAATTCTTCCATCTGTGTTGAAAAGTACAGTACGACACTCCTCGTCTTTTAGCTATCGTCTTCAATAAAAGGGTTTCCGCTTTTTGCCAGTGGACTACTGATTATTAAAAAAAGGGCAGGGACGTTAATGTCCTGACATCACAACAGTGTTAAGCATTATCCAATAAAAACATGTATTTGTCCCGAGGACAGCTGTGATTGGCTCCAGCCGCCCTCAACCAGGAAATGATTGGATTGAAATACAGGAGAACGTTTTCTCATTCTGACATTATTATATGTTTTTAAAGCTTTGTCGGCGAGCCACATGTCTTGCCCGTCATAGGTTTCCCACCCCTGATCTTGATGTAATATTATCTATTATCTAGATGATAATAAAGAATTTATAGAACAGAATAGTATGGCAGGTAAACCAAAACTTCATATGTGCTGCCATATGACAGCATGTACTTGCTACATCACGAGGTTGTACAAACCATGTTCAAATTTGAAAGGAACAGAGACGTGCTCAACTAGACCAAAAAGAAGGAGAGGAAAGATCCAGGAGACTTGAACATGAGATAACGGTGCAGAAGAGCGGGAGGCAGGACGGCAGAAAAGAAAGAGTCTTCTCAGAACTTTATCAGAGAGACGGTCCTGGCCCCTCACTCTCATCCTTCTGTCAGCAACACCGCAAAGGTCACTTACTGTAATTAAAAAAGGCCTGACGACTGCAGACAGGAGGAACAGGGCTCTGCTTTGTGCCAGATGACCGGTGATATAAACACCACACCACACCAGCAATCAAAAGATAATTTAAACCCTCCGTCAGCTTCTGTGTCGTACTGATTTCCCTGAAAGGTTAATATCATCGGGAATGTGGGTCCCGGCCAAGAGCGGCCCGGCTGGACTCACTCTCCATGGTTTTATCTCACCTCACTAATCTGGGATCCATCAGCCTGGGACAGTGAATGGCGTCTTTGTGCTGTTTGATTGCGGCTAGGAACGTTGTTGTGAGCTGATTAAAAACTGGCTGAGAGATTGGAAGACCTTTACTTGTCAATTCAGATGTGGAAGACCAATTTTACCACACTGGTGCTGTACTGTTCGAACAATTTCATTTTTCTAAATAGATTTCATTTTAGTGAATAAGTCAGTAAGGGCCTTCAGTGTTACCTGACATTGCTGAATCAAACGTCGTTTATTGAAAAATAACTGATAAGCAAATTAAAATGTAACCCAAGAGGGTGTGTGTTCCATTTTTTTTATACAATATTTGTTGCTCCACTACAAATTTAGACATTTACTGCATATCTAAGTAAATCTGTATTAATTTAAATTGGAAAATATTTTACCATGAAAATCTAAAATCTTTTTGGTTTTGACATTTTTGAAGAAGACACACGCCATCAAGAAAATGGAATATTCACATGTGCATGAATTAAAAAATATTCATTATAGATAGGTGTGTTCAAACTTTAGTTGTGTCTCTTTTTCATGAAAACTGACTACCAAGTCGAAATTTTGAACATGTACATGAGAGCACTGAACATTTAAAATCTAAAGTTATCATTTATAAATAATGATATAAATAAAGATAAAATTATCATCTACTTAAAATCTGAAAAACGCGAGCTCTATAAAAGTAGTTTGAAAGAAAATGGCAAAACTGAGCCACTGTAGTTTAAATCGTTTATTTGTACCAAAGCAACATTGAATTCACGTTAAAAACGAATTTTACTTTGCAAATTTCAGCCCACGACCAGACTACTGCTTCTCATGATCTTTGTTTATTGAAAACAACAAAGCACAAATTATATTTAATAAAAAAGGGTTTACATTTCCGTAATGACTTTTACTTTCATTAAAGCAGAGATAAGACACGAACTTTAAAATTTAAAGTGTGTTTACCTCCTTGTTAGCTAGTTTAATTGACCAGTTGTCCAATAATTTGGAAAATATGTATCTTGGATATTTGATTTTGGGAGTAGGCTTGGAAGGTAACTGTATACACTAAGCAGATGAAAAAAAAAATGCTTAAAAAACGACACAATTGAGACGTTTAAACAACCTGTCATGACTCCACCACACTGAATGTGCTGAAAAAGAATTTTGTTGACTGTTGACTTGAAAAGTCGTTAAAAAGCTTTAGCGCTGGCCTCTCATCAGTGGGAATTAATTGTGAGCGCATGAGCTCAGGTCCATCTGTGAAGCCCATTATGCGGCTCTGAACCCCCCGATTGCCTCATAGCAGCAACACAACCTGCGAAGAGATTTACACCGGGGGGGGGGGGGGGGGGG
>MU204446.1:2763529-2778156 GCA_017309775.1 Paedocypris sp. Pulau Singkep
CGCAAACTTTGACCTTTAGGCCATGAGAGCCCAAGCCTAGGATGGCAACACAGGCGAGAATTAAACAGGGACCACCGTCTCTCGCTAATTGACATAATCTCTAGTAGCTGCCTTTGTTTTTCAGCCAAGCAGGCAGGTTAATCAATAGAGCTGAAACAGTGGAGGCTAAGAGTGGGCCAGCAGTCTGAAGCCATTCAGACCCTTCCAAAAGATCCTCTATATGCGGCTTGAAGGAACCTTGATAAATAAAGCCATTCTGTGGCATTGTTCATTAGGAATGGCCGACTGCCATGTCTGGTTTCTCCTTACAGCACTTTCTCATAGTAAGTTCCCATGAGGCAAGTGGATGGGAAGTACAAAGCCCTTTTAGCACGGGGAACACAGCTTTTCATCACGCTGGTAGAATTGGGGTCATTAGGGTTGTGCCACCCCATTACTAACCTTTACCACCCTCACTGCTGTAGTGTAACGCACCCGTCTTCCTCCTGAACTCCTACATTCATATGCATGAGAGGCCTGTGAAAAACTGCAGATACTGATGGCTTGTCAATCCATCTGTCGTTCGCAACAGTCAGAAAGAAGAGATGATCCATGACCTGCTGGAGACAATGACAATGCGGTGAGTTCATTTTCATTAACAGTTGTTGATCAAGCCAAGAGTTGCAAACGTTTTACACATAACGTCTGATATGATTGATACTGTCACGAGTTCAGGACATTCGCACCAAAAGAAAAACTCGAAAGCTCTGCAAGTCTTCTTGAAAGGTTCTAAAACCCGTTCTGCCTTTTTTCACCCTCAATATCCTGTTTCACTTAAAAGTGCATCAGATTTCTTAAGTGAAATAACTCGGGAATAATGTGCCTTCAATTTTACAGCTATACACCGTTGCGATGTGCCAACCATTGTTTCAGGTTTTTTGGAGTCCTGGTGGGATTCTTGGTTTACTTGATTCTGTGGGACCTGAGTCTGTTCACTCAACCGGAAATACGAGTTAAGCACATTCACCTGGCTCTTGTGAATTGTTGAGATGAAACATGACACTTCAAAAAAAAAAATTCAAATTAATTAAAATATTACAAAATGCAACTAAAAGGAAGCACTTGACAGTGAGATCAGAAATGAGGAAAGAGCCTCAACCCATACAACGCCCTCATAATCGATCCATTCAAAGTCGATTATTCCACTTCTGGGTCTTGAGGAGCAGGAGCCAATTCTTTAGGTCTAAAGGCAGGAAACACAGACTGGTGTTTGGTCAATCTTAATAGGAAAGAACATTCAACTCTCATATATTAGCAATTTAGCGTTTATAAAATCATCAGAATGTAGTTTTTGGGTGGAATAAAAAATGTGTAAAAATCATGTAAGATCAGTTGAAGCTCACAAAGAAAGACCTCAATCATTTTTTGTCTGTGAGGTAATTCAAATAGTGATCTAGTGGATTTTAAGATTTTAAGACATCTCTGAAATGTAAGACTCGGAAAAAAGCAAACCAAAATATTAGCAATTAAGCAAATAAGCTGTTTCAACAAGTATGCAATGTTTCAATAGTAGTTGCAACAATGCTTTGCATAATGTAAACATCAATGCAAACTGCCGTATCTTCTGTCACACAAGTGACATACAATTTACATTAAATGGCACATTTAGTCTAGTTTCAAATGAAGATGAGAAGATAAACTGATCTTGACTGCAAGTAGTGAAATACGCTAACCTCAAATCTGACAATGAATCCAATGTGAATGATGAAGTAATTCTTTCATACGATCAACACACATCTTCCTTTACTACAGCTCACTCACTAACATAATCGTTATCAGGAATGTAAAATAATCAACAGTATGGGTAACTATGAAATAACTAAAAAAATCTAGTTATTTTGATGCAATAAAACATCGTAACACAGTAAAAACGTTCACGTTGGTTGTGCTGAATCATGGGCTCCACGTAGAGGAATTCTCAGTTTTTACGTAATTAAGAGCTCAATTATAACTTCCAAATGTCCTTCACTTTTTTGTATCAGTCCCTTGCACATCCATGTATTCTATCAATTGTGCCAATTCAAGGTTACTTCTATTCTGAACCTATCAAAATTAAAGAGTTGAAGGCAGAGCAGTTAGTGCAGTCAGTAATCATCCCAAAAACTACAAAATAGGTACAAAATAATGCCAACAAAACTGAGGTGGGACAGCCTCAGTGAAAGAGATTGAACTCCCAGAAGCCTCAGCAGGTCACCTCCCAGGAGCCTTTGCACGCCAATCAGCGCTACAGCTGCAGCCCCTAAGATGGTCTTCATCCCGTGTGATGTTTTTTTCAAGATGTAATGTATCCCGCTAGTGAGGTTATTTTTATTTTTATTTATTTTATTTTTCATAGCCATAATCTTAAACACCACAAACAATGGATTAAACACAACAATATTCTATTTTTACATTTCACACAGCAGCTTCGGGACAGTTGTAACTGTGAAAAGAGCTTTACAAATGCACTAAACTTGAACTTATTTTAGAGGTTTTGGTGCAGACAAGCCAGAAGTAGACTGAACAGACCAGGATGGAAACATTGGGTGTAAATCGAGGGGACTGTGTAGGCTCAAGTGTAGACTCCACAAAACCAAGTGTAGAATGCGCAGACTCAGTATTTACTCATAAATACAAAATGCAGACTCGTTTAAACAGCACAGATGCAAATTTAGCTGCACAAACAGGCGTCTACAATGCAGACCAAGGAGGAGACAGTGCTGACTCAAGTGTATACAGTACAGCGCATACTCCGGTGTAGACTGCACAAACTCAGGCATAGACCTTGTAAACAATGCAGGCAGAAACAGTTCTGATTCTGCAGATTCAGGTGTACACTACGCAAACTCAAAAGTAGACTACTGCGTAGACAGTTCTTACTCGGGTGTAGACTGCGCATACTCATGAGTAGACTGTACTGACTCAGGCGGTGACTGAACAAACTCGGGTGTAGGCTCTGTAAACTCAGACGTAGACAATGCCGATTCGAGTGTAGACAGTGAAGGCTCGGGTATAGATTTCAAAACTGAGGTGTAGACTGGGTACACGTAGGTGTAGTCAGGGCAGACCTGGACAGAGACCCAGATGAGGTAGACCAATGTTAACTACATGCTAAGTAATCTAGAACCAATAAATGTTTCTTATTGTGCCGCTGTAGCTTATTTGGTTATCATTTAAAAAGTAAAAACCTCTTCAGTGATTTCTTCATTTAAGTCTCAAAGCCAAACGTAGTAAGTGACAGACGTCCTATTGTCATTCCAATCACTTAGCGCAGAGAGGCACACCTGCAACCTCTTGAATACAAGTCCAAGTCCTCTACCACTATACCACAACTCTTCTGACTCTCGAAGGAAAGGAAAAGGAAAGTGAGATGATGGCACGCATTGGTCTGTAAAACAAAGGGGCTGTTAAATTCACGTAGGCACTACAGGGGCTGAAGAGAGGGCTTGCTCAGCTTCTGGCAGTCACTTTATTTGGTCATGTCGGTCAGTGTTCTGCCTTGGAGTTGGATATAAAATTGTAGACTCTGCTTTCAGTATATACAGTATATATATTTTTTTTCTAAAAATAATGTTTGAAAATGTGAAATTTCATACATGACAGGCTTGAGAACTCATCGTATTTCGATGTGCGCAAACATTTCAAGAAATTATCATTATGACTTGCATAATATAGGCCCAGTTCCCAACCCAACTTTGTGTTACACTCCCTCGGCTTGGCTCCCTCTGGTGGCTGAGCCGGGAAGTGAAAGAGGACTGTTCAATGCCGACGGCTCGTTGGCATCAGCGACACCTGCAACCAATTACATTTCGTGTTAAAAGGGGATCGGTGAGGCTAACGAGCCTTCGGTCAAACTTGTTGTGAGAAGAGTCACTGCGGTGTGGCTCTGTGTGTTCCTACTCAGTATTGGAGTTTCCACACTCCTTTTTCTGTTCTTACGTTAAGTTGAACAGAACATTACATTACATTAAATTACATTAAATCAGCGTTTGGCAAACCCTGCTGTCTTCCTCGTCTTCACGGCGTAACACTTTGAGAATAGAATAACTACTCTGAACAACTAATACACTAAGCCGTCTGACCTGTATTAAAATTAATCGTCTACTTTGAGAATGGAATAACTACTCTGATCAACTACTACACTAAGCCGTCTGACCTGTATTAAAATTAATCACTCTGACAACATATGCACAACGATGAATTTGAAATCTTGGTTCAGAAAAGCCAGGGTTTCTATCCAAGATGGCCAATCATGAACTTCAAAGGAATCAGTAAGGCTTATCGCAGCTCTAGTGTGTCTCTGTTTATGAGGCAGGCAAGAAATCATGCGACACATTTGAAGTGCCAAAAGAGTTGTTCACAGCGGCATCCCAGCCAGGTTTGAAAGATCAGAGGTTTAGCCGATATCCCTGGCAAAGATATCTCTCAGCCCTCACATTCTCTCTGCTCCACCTAATGAGTTGCTGGCACCAGACAGACCATCGAGCCTTTCTTCATTAACAGTGAAGGGGTGTAATGTCGTGTATGGAAACAAAGCTGCTGAGATTATAAACCTTTGAAACAAAACAATGCAAAAATCATCGGCAGCTTTGAATTTAAGAAATATCAAACAGGAAATGGCTAAAATCATCTAAATCATTCTTCCTGTCAGATCAGTCATACCAAGACCAAATTTTTTTTTTATCAAATCAATTAGTTCCAACACCAGCTTTTCAGTTTTGTGGGATAGTTTTATTTACATTTTTTTGTCAGACATTTTTTTTTTTGGTAAAACAAAATTTGCTTTTCCAAATCTAGTGCGCTTAGACTACATGGATCGTTCCTCAATATATAATGGTTTGTGTAGTCATGGGATGATTAAATTATATTGTGACTGATAAATATATAGATACAATATTTTTTAAGTTTTATTGCATTAGATATTTTGTGTATACTTAGCTTATTTAGTCGATTGTGGCTGTTTATGTTCCTGTTAATTATAACTTTGCTTTGGTTTCTGGCTTTGTTTAACTTTCTGTTTTGACTTTGAAATATCAAAGATTCTAGTTTCTAGTTCTGGTTTACTGAATTGCTGTTTAGTTACGTTTCAGAAACGGTTGATGATTATTTTGCTCAGACTTCCATCAACAGTCTCATCCACATATTTACAGTATGATGAATAATGAAAACATGAAGCCAGCTTCTGTCATGTCAGTACATCAGGGCCACACAAACCTACACACATCTAAAGGATGAAAGGCCTTTCTGTTCAAGCGTCATTACATCAGAGGTGTGTGATGTCATAGCGTAAACATTTCGCATTCGAGTAAAAAACAAACCTACACACTCAAGTCCACATCTCACAGACACTTTATTCATTCAAACTGACACATTAACATGTTGTTTCTATGTGGAATATGAGTCACGCTCAGATTACTGTTCAAATGAGTAGAAGTTAACAGAGACAAATTATTTACATTTGATGAAGATTTATATTTTTAAAGATGAAACAATGTATTGATCAGCAATAAAATAATAAATAGGGGTTTCAATAGCTATAAATGGAAGAGGTTATTATGTAATGTAACAATTAATTTTTAAATTACATATTTTATTCAGACCATGGGATTATTATGAATATCATGCTCAAAATATGAGTAGAAACCTGTAGTCTAGAAGCAGAGATGGACTGTATTCCCAAACCCAATCTGCCTAGCTTTAGCCTTTCAGTGATACCAACATTTTATCTTAGACTTTGATGCAGACAAGATGTTGTAGTCTCCTCAAAATCTAAATCTTATCTAAAAGAGCTTACATCATCAAGTACACATAAAATCACGAGGAAACGCCAAGCCATCTGTGATCCGGGCACAAGGCATGAGCAATTGATTGAATCATTCTTTGACATAACTTTTTTTAAACTGGAAAAATAGGTTGACGATAAGGCCAAGCCATGATATATATGTGGATATTCCGAATTCTCCAGGTGGAACTGTCAGAAGTTTAGTTTCACAAGTTATATTTGTTAAAAGAAGAAAAACTGTTTTTTTTTTAAGAAGAATTAGCCAGAAATAGTTTTTTTAGAGGTCAAAAATCTAGAAGGGGTTCTTCTATTGCGTAAATATGAAGCGTCAATGGTAGGACCTCACAATGATGTAAAAGTAAGAGTTAAGTAAGAGTACGGTATGTGATTGTGTGTGTGTGTGTGTGTGTGTGTGTGATTCACAACTCCCGTTAACACTATTAATAGTGTAATCTCTGTCTACCATTTCAACCCTGTTGTTTTTCTTTCCAGGGTAAAAAGCTGTTTGTAACCTCGGTTTGCTAGATCTAAAATCACAAGCTTTACACTTTATCTCCAGCAATCAACACCTTCACATTAAGCCAGAGCGATATTCTCCTGGCAGGCTGAAGACAGTGAGCGGCCTGACCTCTCCATTCGCTAAAGTCCTTCATCCGTCCCAGAGGTAAACGCTTGTCTGCACGTGGACGTCACATACAGGTAAAGTCGATTCGGAGTCCATGTGAGAAGAACCTGTATCTCCAAAACAACCGATTCAAGCGGTGATGTAATTCCACAGAGAAGCCGTCTGATTGTAAAAAGTGAGTCTTTCTAGGAGTTTGTTTTCCGCTCTGACCTGGGACCTGGTGGGCAACGATGGGGCCGTCGTTTCCAGGAAACATTCAGCAGGAGCATGATGAACGCGCTGAATTCCATCACAGTGACAGCATTCCCACTTTCAGGGGCCGCGATTGGACACGTGAGATGAGAGTCAAAGCTCAAGGGTGAGTGGAGACATGTCCAGGTCTGGAGACAGCTTCTCTGCGTTATCTATGTCGGGATGAGGGCTCTTTGTCTTGGAATGCTTAGCACTGTCTTCACCTGAAGGGAGTTTAACGTATAATTTTAAAAATGTACACACGGGAGAGAACAGGGAAGTTTTCAATGAGCAAAAAACAAAAATGCTTGTAATATTAGCATCAAACTAAATCTAGTTGTTGCTATGCTAGTGGCAAGACTGAACGCATTTAATTTTCATCGAAAGGTAGAACATTGCAAAAACATTTAAAGATGCCCTGGCCTTGCCCTGATGCCCTGGAGACCTGGATGAAATACATGCAGATAGAACTCCTCGAAGTTGCTCTCCCAGTGAGCAAAAGCCCTACTCATCGTGCCGTCTATTCCCATGACTCGGTTTAAACAAATTAGCAATAGACATCTTCAGAACAAATCAAAGACTTTGATTGTATTGCAAACGTTTTTTTTTTTTCATATACAGTATAGTCGACCAGCGATTATTTGAGGCCCATCGGGACACTTCCGAATACGCTGCCACGCCCCCTGACCATTCAGCTTCCTTTAACAATTTCTTTTTCCTAATACAAACATACAGCACAGAACTACTGTTTCTTATTAATATACAATTTGACAGATGGGTACAGTTTTGACAGATGGGTAATGTTCTACCTTGTGCGGTTTGAGACAGTTAAAACTGCGCCTTAAAAATACTCATTATTATTATTATGATATAGTTTGATCCCGTAAGCATTGTGTTTACCGATGTGACGAAAGGCCAATTTTTCTAAAAGATTTATTTAATTCACATCATAAATGTTAATTAAATTACTCTGCCTGTTTCTCTGTTGTTTACTTTTGCAAGGAAGGATGCTATGATCTGAGTAAAATACTTTATATTTCAACAGTAAGTCGAGCCTCCCTCTTTAATCCCGAAATTTTAGGGAAAAATCGTGGACTTATACTTAAGTAAATACGGTACGTTTTTGAGCACGGCCATGTTTTTCCTTCACTTTTTCTTTTTTTTTACTGTTTCCATTTCCCCCGCAGGTACATTTTCTCCGCTCTACACATAAACATGCATAACCAGAACACACTTTTTAAAACACAAATAATAACACACTAATTTGTTACAGCTCTTAAGCCAATGCTACAAACTAGATACATCACACACAAACACAGCATTCCATGACACTTCCACAATCCCAATCCCTGGGTTCGCTGACCCTTCCTCAGTCTCCATAAATCAGACGGCTGATGAGATCTGACCCGCTGATGACTGGCACAGCAGCGACTGAAAAATGCTGCCTTTTGTCTCACCTGCTCCGGCCTCACGGCTATAAATCTTCTGCTGCGTGTCTCTCTGTACGCTGCCTATCTCTCTGAAGATGTGACTGACAGGCCGCGAGGAGACCAGAGGGTGAGAGAGGGGGAGATTAAAGACTCCCGCAGACCACGTGTAACTATCTGGCTGACAGGTTAATGCATGAAGATTCATCATGAAAGAGACGTAGCGTAGGAGACTGAAGCGAGAGGCATGGAGAGAGTCGGTTACGTTGGTTAAATGGAGATTCAAAGGTCTTGAGGAGCGAACGATCAAATTTAACAAGAAGGACTCAAACTGTTTTTAGATGATCTATTAAGTCGCACTCTGCTGGAACATTGCTTAACAATTGATTGAACAACATTGATTTTCACCTTTATTTGTAATAATTAGTAGGTAGAGATAAAAATGTAGCCAAAATGAACCATGTAATTATCATTTAATAACCATATAATAACCACTATGCACAGTATGTGTGTGTGTGTGTGTGTGTGTGTGTGTGTGTGTTCGTGTGCGCAGGTGTGGCAATGTGTATATCAAGTGTCAATGTGGTATTAGTGTTTCTTAATTAGTAATATTTTTATTGATTTTTTTTTTTTTCATGTTTTTTGTATTTTATTTATATCCATCATTTAAACAGGCATGGGGGAGGGGGTGCATTCAAGAACATATAAATACAATAAAATGAAAAGAATAGAAATACAATAAATAGAGAATATTTAAAGAAAATACAAAATCGTGAAAATAAAAATAGAATCAAGAAGCAAAAATATAAAAAGGTTAGTAAAATACAAAAAAAGTGACTCTATGATCCAGAAAGTGTTAAACTGTCCAGTTTAAGGTGTCGAAAAAGTGACTCGGATCCAGAAAGTGTTCTGATAAAGTGTCCAGTTAAAAGTGTAAATTTGTAAATAATTAGTTATTATTTGTATAAAAATGTACTGTAATGTAAAATATTATAAATTTAGATTTTCATTTAAAAATACTCATATTTTACAGCTTTTAAGATTATTTTTTTTAAGAAAATCAACAGTTATAATATGCGCTTTCAAACAACAATTGTTTTTCATAATGCTTTATAGTTTTTTACAATTAAGAAAATATAATTCTTATGGCTTAAAAGTAATTATATTGCTGCCGTTCATACTGTTAAAATCATTAGAGGCGAATGACACACACACACACACACACTTTTGCGCGCACACACACATACATATGCAAATGCCATGGGCTACTAAAATGTAACATTCATGAAAAGTAGGGAGTGTATATTTATGCATCTGCGCATATGCTGACATTTCACTGCATTGAGTTACACTCCGAGTGTGTGTGTGTGTATGTGTGTGTGTCTGGACCTCCATCAGTGTAAGGCCCTCTTGTGCTGGCTGGACCGGACTGGACGTGCAGTTGACAGGGGTTTAATGGTGTCTGCTAGTTAATCATCTCCCAGTGAAAGCTCAAGAGATCTGCTGATGGAGAGGCACGTGTAAACAAATCCTCAGCTTCCTGTGAACACCAACTACACAGCCAGAATCATCCACGCACAACATTTTCACTTCATCCCAACCGGTGCGGATATATATCAGAGGGGCTAAAAATACGTGTCCAGATACTCGTCAGCCAAAATCAACACGCAAACATAAACACACAAAAGCGCAGGCGCCCGAAGCTGTGCGATGATGCTGTGCTCAAAAAGAGGCTCTTGAGGTGAGATCAGCTTATAAACACCTCGGCTTTATGGATTTTCAAAGTATGAAGGGGTTTGTGAGACCCTGTAGTCTACACTTTGATCCGTGCTGAGAAAGACGATGGCAGACTTGAGTCTTTTCAGAGAAAAGCCACAGGTCAAGGGGTTTTATAGCTCGTGTCACAGACTGACACTTCCGGAACCTTCTTAATTGTTTTATTGGTCCAGATAAAGGCTAGACCACCAAGCACTGGGTTATCAGAAGGCTGTTGGGTAATAACCAGACCCTGGGAAAAAAAAAACTGAATAAAAAAACAACGATGGTTCTCAGTTCCCAGGGTGACGGCTCTCATAAACTTTTTATTTTTTAACAATGAAATATGGCTGCGGGGATGTTAATCAACAGCCAAAATTGATCGGAAAACCAATGACATGCAGTGATTTTTTGTCACCCTGACCTTGTGGCTTGAAACATGTTTAAATGGGCAACAAACTATAAACTATAATGTGCAATATAGAGTCTGTGAATATTTTAGAGCCTTGCTTTGTGACACGCAATGTCAAAAAAATATATTTTACTTCCTCCCAGTCTAAAATCATGTGTTTGTTGTGGATTGGAGTCAGGAAATACGTATGTGCCGATATGTGTGAGTAAAAGTGAATGAGTGTGACCAGCTCTGTGATTGGTTGGCTACTATTTATTTATTTTTTTTGATTGATTGGCAAATGTGAAGCGATTACTTTTTGAACATGTACAAAACTTGAATACAAGGCGAATATATAATATAGATATACTATAAGATCTCATTTACTCTGTTCTCTACTGTTGTTATATCGCCACCTACTGACTAACACTAAACTTGCAAATTCATTCTGATTTATCAATATGACTATCAAACTACATTGGAGAAATTCATTTCAAACAAACGTGCTTAGGGTTAAAGAGTCAAAACAAGGCATTTTAAAGTTGTTTTAGTGCATTGAAAACCCATATTTATCTCGACAACCAGACATTTGAATCTTCTTTGTTCACATATACTCACAAATAAGTGGTATTAAACCAGTCTTAATAGGCAAAGCTCTTTTTTGTTTGGATTATATTTACATTTATTTTATTTTTAGTACACGGCTAAAGAGAATGAAAACACACACAGGAAAACAAACACAAACAAATTTGCATGTGCGCTTACTTTACTTTTTACTTTACAGTCACGCGCTTACACTTTGTGCACTTTGAGACAGTTAAAACTGTGAAAAGCGCCTTACAAATGCTCAGAAGTTGAACTTGAACTCAGAACTTGAACGTACTCACTCTACACTGCTCCGTGTTTGTGTGTGGGAATTTCAAACATGGCATGATTACATTCACGTAAATCAGAAAATACTAAAGAAATGTATCATAGAATCTTGTTAAAATCATAAAGTCCACCCGAGTTGTGGAGTAGTTCACAGACAGTGGCATCCTGGACTTTGGAGGCATCTGGAGAATGACAACGTGCTAACATGGATGACGTGGGCAGCAGAACACCTCAGGGTCACGGAAGATATTATAGACTGTCAAACAATGTGTTGACTGACCGTTTCCAGTTCTGAGGGTGATGGGTGAAGCCAGAGAGCAGAAGGTCAAGCAGAAGACCATGCGATCAAAGCCAGCGATCTTCACTGGTCATTCATTTCTCCTTCAAATTTCTCCTGCTGGCGGTCGATGGTGGAGGGAAAAGCCAGCAGAACCTAGAACTAATAATAACTCGCTCAATGTGGGTTTGGAGTTCCTAGCTATTCTTTCTCCTCACACCTCCGGCTCCAGTTGAGAAAGTTATTACCTGCCGCCTGCTGTACGGCTCTTCCAGTGCCAGCTTACACACCACCAGGCCAACCAGCCATGCACAGCTCAATATGGGATAACACACACCATGGCAGAGGAAACACACGGCTGGATGATGGATACCACATGCCAACGTGCTTTCCATTAGCGAACTTGAGGAACCTTAAGCTAAATAAAATAATAAAGCAAAGTCGTTGCTTCTGAGCAACAGTTTGCCTCGAGATATTTCAGTTTTATTCATGCTGATGTTCAAATGTGCATTATACTGTACTGTAGTATACTATATACTCTGCTATACTATACCATACTATACTGTACTATACTATACTATCATACCATGCAATACAATATGATACTACACTATGTTATGCTATGCTGTACTATTAAATGTTATACCATACCACACCATACTATACTATACTATACTATACTATACTATACTATACTATACTATACTATACTATACTATACTATACTATCATACAATCTAATACTACACTATGTTATGTTATGTTATGCTTTACTATACTATACTCATACTATTCTGTACTATACTACACCATACTAAACGAGACTATAATGTATAGACTTGGCATAAATATGAACATACTGCTTCTGTTTTTGCTTCCATTTTCATGAGATGAACTCAAAGTCTTGAAACATTTGTCCCATACACTAAATCAGGATTGGCCAACTAACGAGACTAAGAGGCACATCATACACATGGGCACACATAAACATCATCCCATTCCGTTGTTTTTTTGGAATTGCACATTAAATTCTTACATTAGTCACAATTGCACCATTGTTTTTGCACAGTTGTATTTTTGCACAACCTATTTATTTATTGTTGTTTCTTTCTTTTGTTCTCTCTCTTGTTCTCTGTTTGAATTTTTGCCTTCACTGCTGTCATTTAAATTGTCCATTTCGTTTCTGTTTTTTGCTGCTGCTGAACACAAAGATTTACCCTAGTGAAATTAATAAAGTCTTATCTTATCTCTTATCTTAATCATGTATGCACGCACTCGCACACACACACACACACACACACACACACACACACACACACACACACACTTTTGCTCAAGCCAGATTTAATGAAAATAACCACACCAACATTATAATATTATAATATACTGAGGGACTAATAAAGGTTCAATTATTATTATTATTATTATTATTATTATTATTATTATTATTATTGTTATATTTTTCCACAGTTAACATTGTGTGCACAGTCTCACACAGACCCCTGGAGGCCGTTTATGGAACCACACCCACATACAGTCAGAGAAGAGAGGCAAAACTTAAACTCTGTGAAGAATAATACTCTTTTGTTATCATTTTGTCAAACTGCACATTTTGGAGACGATCTACATTAAGTAACATAAGTTACACAATTATGTTGTGCTTTGAGTCACTCTTTGACTTTGAAGCACATTAGTGTCTCAGAGAAGGATTGGTGGGAGTAGAAACGATAGAATAGAAATAATAGAATAGAATTAATATTTAGAGTATTTCTCCATAAGCATGTCATGCGAGTATTTTTTTTCTGATGATGAAAAATTGTATGACTACTACAGTATAAAATTTATAAAATAAAAACATTTTGTGGGAATATAGTTTAAGACGTGGAATCGAATTGGACAAAAGTTTGAAGAATGTCTGTTTTTTTTTTTTTATCATGACTCGACAGCAGTGACCAATGAGAGCAGCGAAGTCGCAGCCAAGCCACGCCCACGCGTAGTGCAGTGCGCAGGTGTTGAGTGATTGACAAACGAGGATCAAGTGAGAGTTAAACGGAGAAGTTTGTGCACAATGTGCAGTTTGACATGGATTTAACTTGCAGAACAATTCCCCGCTTTACTCTGGTGAGAGAAATAGTCTATTTGTGTGTCATGCGGTTTGTGTGTGTGTGACTGTGACGACACTGTGAGTAGTTCTGTCATGTGTAGCACGTGCGCGAAGTAGCTTTCACGCAAGCTAAAGCTCTGCTCCAATTATATAAATGATGTGTGATTCGGACGTATGTTATTTATAAAAATTGTTTTTATCTTTAATATAGTGTTAAATGTTAAAAACGCTGTTAAATGTGTTGCCTTGTGTTTTACAAGCGCTGTATTGTGACTTGTAAGAATTCCGGTGTTCTGAAAATTCCTCCTACAGCTCAGAGTTCCTACACTTATGTCACTGTTCAGCTGTTCACGTCAAAACTGAATACTAATATAAATAAGTACAATATCGCGTGTGTTGTCATAAGTGTCTATGTTCATTTAGTGCATTTATCGCGCACCGCGAAGGGTAAGAACAGCTGTGACGTTTCATTAGCGCGCATGCGCAACTTGCAAGCTAGAAACAGCTGAGCAGTGACGTATTGTGGCGCTGCTGTGGGTGCTGTGCTGGAGCAGTGACGTATGTTCTAACGCGCGTGTTGCAATATATTGTACTTATTTATATTAGCATTCAGTTTTGACGTGTTTTAACGCGCTTGCGCGGCGAGCTAGCTAGAAACAGCTGAGCAGTGACGTCAGTGTAGGAACTTCTGAGCTGTAGGAGGAATTTTCAGAACACCTGAACTGATTTAAACCGATACATTTTCAATTTATTTCTTTATCACATCTGTTTAAATATTATGTATGCTTTAAAAGACATGCTGTGTTGATATTTTAGATAGTTAGAGTTTGGGTTATGGTTATTGTTTGCTCTGTGTAATAGTGTGCTCTATGTTGGTTTACTGTATTTTGTTTGTCATAGTTGACTGTTCTTTTAGTTTATGCACATTTTTAGTGAAATTATTACGTATTTAAATTTATGTTTTTACAATACGATTCATTCGGGTCTCCGGTTTCCCCCCACAGTCCAAAAACATGTGCTTCACGTGAATTATCTTTGGATAAATGAACCGTGTGTGTGTGTGTGTGTGTGTGTGTGTGTGTGTGTGTGTGTGTGTGTGTGTGTGTGTGTGTGTGTGTGTGTGTGTGTGTGTGTGTGTGTGTGT
>MU204446.1:2778256-2819371 GCA_017309775.1 Paedocypris sp. Pulau Singkep
TCTGTCTTTTGATCTACTTTTTCCTTTTACAGTGATACACCAACTTATGGAATTAATTCATGCCAACGGACATTTTGTCAAGAGGGAATTTTATTAGCTAAGCCGTATTTTACATGTAAAATGCCCAATTCCTTCCACTCTCCTGTAAATTCAGTCAAAGATGTTTTATAATTTGATCAAATAGCGTAATAACTAATAAAAAAAATGCTTCATGTCCCAGTTACTGAAAAACACATTAGTAATTGTGACTGGGGGAGGAGACGAGTACCGGTGTGTAATGACCAGCACACACAACTTACTTGTGTTGGTATTAAAAATCACAAACACTTAAAGATGCAAAAATCAATAACACAGCAGGTCTGTGTCTGATCAGGAAGTGACAATCCATTAACCCTTTAAACCTCCGTGGTGACCAATCACAAATGTTTTATAACAAATCATCTTGTCAACAATCAGTCGGCCATACAGACCAAAATGTGACTTTCTCTCTGTGTTTTTGCAGCTGGACCTGGAGCTGAAGATAATGACACAGAAGAAGAAGACGGAGACTCGTGTGATGGTGCGGCGTCTGCGGCTGGTTTGGTCTGAGCGTGTTGTGATGGAGAAGCTGATGAACTTTCCCATCTGCTGCTGCTCTTTTTCTGGTTCCTGGTTTCTGGTGCTGATGGGACTGGGTGTTGATGGCCCAGTGTCCCCCTTTCCTCCGGCTCGACTCTCACGACGCTGCTGTTGCTGGAGAGTCTCTGGCGGACTGAATTCTGTAACGACTAACGATCCAGAAGAAAAGTGAGATGTTGTGTTCAATCCAGACTGAAGAGCGGCTACGGTGACATCACTGCAGGAAACCAGCACGTGCAGATGTTACCAGCATCTCACCTGCTGAGCCGAGCCAGCGCTGCAGTAGAAGGGGAAGTTCTCCTTGATCCACATGATGATGGTGGAGAGTGAGGTCTTCCCTTCCCCGCTCGCCTCAATGGCCATTTTAATTAATTGAGGGATGGAGAACGGCGGCCTGACGTCTCCACATGTGTAGCGGGGCCGAGTTCTGCCTTTGGCTGGAGCTCCAGACTGAGTCTGACCCCTGACGCTGGAGCTCCAGACTGGGTAGGTGCGGTAGAAAATCCCACAAGCCACTGAATGCTGGTGAGATCTTTGTCTGTCAAAACTGTCTCTGGCTCCTGCTCTGGTCCTCAGTGTTCATCAGCAAGGGTTCTGCTGCCATCCCAGTCAGCACGGTCCTGAGGAGAGAGCGAGGAACCACTTAGAACACAGACGCTCTTCAGAAAGACAGACACACTGAGAGAGAGACAGCTCCACTTACCGGAAGCCGTGCTGGTCGGTCTGAAACTGTGTCTCAAAAGTCCCTGAAATACAGTGATGAAGATCCTAAAAAAAAATTATGGTCTTGAACTTGTCCAAACGTCTGGATCTTCACCTGATCAGTCGCTCTGTGACTCGATGCATCAGCGCGCTTGAGAAAACTGCAACCAGACAAAACACAGAAGAAAACTCTGTCTTCTGCTTTGGGACTTTCACAAAAAGATGGTGGATGGCGAGTCGGTGGCGGATGTAATTCTGGAACCACAAAGGAGATGTTGTGGTCAATCCGGACTGAAGAGGTTGTGAGTGTGTGAGTCAGTTACAGCAGGTGAGATGAGCGCAGCAGTGTCCAGCATCTCACCTGGCAAGCCTGGCCAGCGCTGCAGAAGTATGGGAACGTCTCCGTGATCCAGCCGATGATGGAGGAGAGGGTCACCTGGTCTTCCCCACTTGCTTCAATCACCATATAGATGAGGTTGGTGTATGAAATAGGCGTCTTGACGTCTGACGGTATCAGCCGCAGGGATGCCAGATCTCCACACTTATACGGCGCAGGAGCTTCAGGAACCGAGTCAACGGCAGGACCAGATGATGACAGAAGCCACTGGATGCTGCTGAGATCTGCATCAATGCTGTTGAAGCAGGTGCAGCTTCTGGTCTGGTCCAGCATGTTCTCCACCAGCCTCCCAGTCAACATGGTCCTGAGGAGAGAGTGAGGAACCACTTAGAACACAGACGCTCTTCAGAAAGACAGACAGACAAAAAAAAAAGAGAGACAATTCTACTCACTGGAAGTTGGGCTGGTCAGACTGAAACTCGAAAACCGACATTGCCGATTTCTCATCTCATCATCGAATGAGAAATCTGCAACCAGACAAACACACAATTGAAGATATAATACACACGAATATTAATGTGAATCAAAAACGTGACACTTGAATAAAATTGCTTTTACTGAAAAAAATAGAAACATAAGCTAACAACATTTCCGCCCAATTATGTTTAAGTAAAATAAAAATGAAATCTTTGATTAAAAAATGCCATTGGAGAGTCGATGCTTTTTTTTTTTTTTTTTTTTAAACATTGTGTTGTGTGTGTGTTCAATAATCTGAATGAATACTGAAATTCACCAATGAGACACAGAAAATATTAGGAAGGGCCGGACCAAAACACTGAACTAATTTCTGCATAATATTTTTTTCATGGTTTGAACTCCAAAACTATAGAACGAGCTGACTATGTACGTCATCCTTACCTGCTCACTATCAAATCACTACTCAAAACCCATCTGTTTTCATTTGCGTTTGATGTGAATTGAGTTGTGACATTATTTTATGTCTTTTTATTTTGTTGATGTGATTTTTCCTTTATCTGCTGTTTTTTTTTTTTCATTTTATCAACATAGTTTTACCTTATTTACCTGTAAATCATTTATTTAAGTTTGTGTTAAACAGCTTAAAAATAAAGTTTCAGTTAAAAAAAGCCATGTTATTTTGACAAGTTGGTGAGACTGGTAAGAGCTGCGGTGCCACATTGGGTCTAAAATATACACCTTTTGGGATGTGGAGCAAATACAGTAGTACCTCGACTCACAAACGCAATTCATAAAAATGCACGAACCAGAGGCATTGGATGCTATTTTTAGGCTTGTTTATTTCTTATATAGTTGTTTTACTTGTTCCTCTATATATTCTGTCTGCAGAATAAATAAATAAACAAAAAAACTTCTGTGTAAGTTATTTGCTGTCAACTCTATTGTGTTCCGAATCAAACCATTATGCACAATTACGCACAAGTTGTCAACACTATTGTAATCGTTTAATAATCTCGCTTTTATTCTTGTACTTTTAACAGCCCTCAAAACTATGCTATCATTACAAAATGTTAGTGTTTTCAGGTTTTTTTTTTTTTTTTTTAATAATTACTGCAGCAGTCTGAACAAGGATAGGAAAAATTCCAAAATGCCATCAAACTTGGATATTACTGTGGTTTATTATACAAAAAAATAACTGGCAGAGAATTTGAATGTTAATTTTTTAAAACAAATAATACTTTTAATAACAATATAGATTATTCAGATCAATAATTTACAGAACAAAAATATCATTAAACCTATTTACAGTACAAAATATATAATTAAAACGATTTTCATCACTAAAATATCTAAACTATTTACAGTACAAAATACATCAATAAAACTTTACATTACTAGTAAAGTATATGAACTATTACACAGTCTTTAAAAATTGCCACATTCCAACAAACGTCTAAATGTTTGCTTCAAGCAGGTCCGGGTTAAAAGAGTCCAAATAGTCTGAAAAGCAGATGTGGCTGAAGTCCATGTCACAGATCTGGGACCAGATGAGATCGATGTCAGCGCTGATGCTTGATGTCTTCTGCTCTTCAGCCGGAGCAGTGAGAGGCAGCACCTCAGCTGGAGTAGCTGCTCCTTCCCTCGGCTGCTTCCAGGACATCACCTGTTGGTCAGAGTCTGGGCCGTCCATCTGTGGAGAACCGTAGCCACTGTCCACTGACTCCTCAGAGATCCAGCGAGCAGCGTCTCCGGCTGAGGACGAGATGCAGGAGTCGTCTGGAATGAAGGAACGAGACTTTAGGTCTGGTGGAGTCACTGCGCTGGTGCTGATGAGACTCACTGCTGTGGTTCTCGCTGCCCATCTCTCGCCTCTGGTGAAGCCCCGAGTGCTGGGTGCTGATGGCCCACAATCCCCCTCTCCTGCGGTCGCTCTTCTGCCTCGGCACTCTCACGAAGAGACTGCTGCTGGAGAGTCTCTGGCGGACGGAATTCTGTAACGGCAAACCATGAGATGTTGTAGTCAATCCAGACTGAAGAGCGGCTGCGGTGACATCACTGCAGGAAACCAGCACGTGCAGATGTTACCAGCATCTCACCTGCCAAGCCGAGCCAGCTGTGCGGTAGTAAGGGAAGTTCTCCTTGATCCACATGATGATGGTGGAGAGTGAAGCCTTCCCTTCCCCGCTCGCCTCAATGGCCATTTTAATTAATTGAGGGATGGAGAACGGCGGCCTGACGTCTCCACATGTGTAGCGGGGCCGAGTTCTGCCTTTGGCTGGAGCTCCAGACTGAGTCAGACCCCGGGACGCTGGAGCTCCAGACTGGGACGCTGCGGGAACGTCACGTGGTTTGACGGCTGAAAATCCCACAAGCCACAGAAGGCTGGTCAGATCATTGTCCACACTGGCTTGGTGGCTTCTGCTCTGGTCCTCTGACCAGGGTTCAGCCGCCATCCCAGTCAGCACGGTCCTGAGGAGAGAGCGAGGAACCACTTAGAACACAGACGCTCTTCAGAAAGACAGACAGACTGAGAGAGAGACAGATCCACTTACCGGAAGCCGTGCTGGTCGGACTGAAACTGCATCTCAATGAATCCTGAGATGCAGTGAAGATGATCCTAAAAGTGCAAAAGATGAACTTGAGAATCAAAGAAACGTTTTTCTTGTCTAAACGTCTGCATCTTCACCTGATCAGTCGCACAGCAGCAGAGTCGATGAGTCAACGCGCTTGAGAAAACTGCAACCAGACAAAACACACAATTGAACGTGAATCAAAAACGTCACTGATAATCACACTTGAATAAAAAAGCTTTTACTGAAGAAAACAACAAACATTTCCGCCCAATTCTGTTCGAGTACAATAAATAAATACAAATATTTGACAATAAATGCTTTTCTAGAGTCGATGCTTTTGTTTTGACACCGTGTTTAGTATAACAATCGGAATAAATACTGAAATGCACTAAAACGTCGAGTCGATCAGACGGAGAACAATCGTCGTTGGGAGGAACAGCGGGAAGTGTGAGGAGAACAACCGAACAGAATCAGAGCTACACGGCCTGAAACACCTGACGCGTCGCGGTGATTAGTCACACAAAATGGAGGCGGAACGGCGTTTTCCGTGCGATCGGCGCTTAACATATAGTGGTTCGTTTGGAATAAAAATCAGATTGGTTCCGAAAATATCCAACGTGAATTTCTTAAAAAACGAACGAAAAAGCTTCACATACCGTATACATTTGGTTTTTTCCTCATTTTTCGTTTGCAATTACGTTTGTTTTCCGATTGCAATCTTCACGTTTTCGTTTGAAACTTTTTTAGCGAAACGAATGAGTTTTCATTCGTTTTTTTAAAACAAACTTGCCGTTATTGTATTTCTCGTCGACAATTACGGATTTATCGGCTTCAGAAATGCATCAAGACCTGCAGCTTCAGGACAGTTTCTTCTCCAACACTGATGGTAAGACTAATTGCTTCATTGGAGTTCAAATGTTTTCTGTGTTACTTAAAATTGTTAGTAGAATCGCAAAATCAAGTGTTTAGGCTTCAAAACGAGGTTTTCTCAAGATGTAGAATGTCGTGCTGAGTGCTTGGATGTTAAAGTTCGTTAATAGCGCCGCACACAGTTTCAATCGATCGTGAAGATGCTTCTTAACATTAGTGGATGTGATGGCGTGTGGTGGATCTTACCGGTTCGGGACGTGAGTCTGGACGGTAGAAATCGCGTAAACACTGTGATGGAGTCGAGACTGGTCATCAAGTGATACAGTCAAGTTCGCGCGTGTGACTTTTAAAATCAATGCGAACAAACTTTCTATTGGTCAATTAGTTGCCGCTCTTCGTCTCTATTGGTTAGTTTTATTTCCGCGGGGCTCGTTCCTCAGCGACGAGCGTCATGTAAACATAATCTTGTTTCCCATTAGCCAGTTTGAATCTAGTAAACAAACACTGCTATTTTATTGGTTTGTGCCAAGACGAGGATCATTTTTAGGATCTTTTCTATTGGTCCGTTTGTTGCGGTGGATTGTTTCACACATGTTTTCACACGTTTCTCTTTCCTCGTGAATGTGCTGAAGCATCAGTAAACAATCACTTATTAAAGAATTTTTCCTACATTTAAAGACATTAGTAAGTAATATTATAAATGCTACTATAAAGGCTTTATTCCTGCTTAAAATGTTTTTGTAAGGTGCAAACTGTGGAGGACCAAAACCGCCAAATTTAAAGATAAATGACTAAGGAAATAAATGTACTTGTATATAAATAAATGCAGAAAATCACATGTACAAAGTAAATGTATACATGCATATATTTATGTTAGTACAACAGCTAGTCTGTAATTCCCCCAAACGCTAGTAACAAGAAGAAGAAACTCTTCACAAATTGACCAATGACTGTGCAGTAGAGGTGCATGATTATGGATAAATTGAGGACAAAATTATAAGCTGTTTAAAAGCACTTTTGAAATACTTTTCAAACAATTATTATTTTGTAGGGGGGCTGATAATTTAGTCGTGAACTGTAGATGTTTGCTGTATGTGGTTTGCTGAGTGTCATTATATACGTAGTTTGAAACCGCAGTGAACACACACACACACACACACACACACACACACACACTTCAGAATAAATTCCTTTTTCAGGTACTAAAACGTCCAAGTTGATAACAGACTTTCTTTATTGTTGTGTTTCCTCACTCATTCTCCCTGTTTCATAGTCACATCGACTGTTCTAGTGCAGTTCATTAATCACACGCGAAACCGCAGATGGCCATTGTTCAAGTTCAAGTTCAAGTTCTGAGTATTTGTAAGATGCTTCTCACAGTTTTAACTGTCTCAATGCGCGCAATGCTCGGCGTTTGGGACAGTGCAGAGTTTCTCTTACTTTTTAAATCAGGGCCGAGTCTCAAAACACGACAGAAGTAATGCAAGATCATCTTTCACTAATAATATTTAAATGATTGCACACTTTGGTGTTATGCAGACACACACACACACACACACACACACACACACACACAAGCTGACAGAGAGACCCGCTCGACGGAGATCACAGAGTTTTGTCAGAATCGTATAAATCACATGTGTCAGACTCAAGGCCCGGGGGCCAGATGTGCCCGCCATGTCATTTTATGTGGCCGGCGAGAGCTTAAAAGTTCTGAGTGTCAAAAAATAAATACCAAAAAATAAATTAAGAGTGTGTGTTGACAAAAAGGTGCATTTCCCACAGTGCCTTTTGACTACGGTAGCGCGGCAGTGTTTCCACAGTTTTATGTTGTTTTTCACTTGGACAGTTTGATCCTTCATTAATGGAGTCATGTGTGTTTTCATAAGCTGACAAAATGTAAAAAGATTTATGTTAGAGCAACAAGCAAACATAGGTTTTCTATGCAACGGGATTAATGCCGGGTTCAGACTGCACGATCTTCACAGTAGTCGGGTCACAGATCATTTCACATTGCATGACTCTCTGGGCCAGCGATCGGTCACTGCTGTGTTCACCTCCGACCGGTCCGGAAACTGCGTCTCACAACCAAACACACGCGAGAAGTGAAGGAAATAACGCGATGTCACGAAAAAACCCGGGAGATTTTAGATTTTAGTATTATTATTAAACATGGTAGCCTGAAAGAAGCTGTGGCATGTGCGCTCATATGCAGTGAAAACTATAAAAAAAGAGAAGATTGTGGAGAAGGAAATGGCTGGGGAGACGCGAGGAGCAAGGATTACAGCTCCGATTAAACATCATACAGACACGGGTGCTCCTGCCATATTTCAAGTCATTTCTCTTCAATATCTTCTGTCCAAAAAGACAGAGAAGAAGCCATTTTCTACCTCAAAACCATGTTTGGCCATGTTTGTTCATTTTGTTGTCTGTATCTTCGTAACTCCTCCCCAAATTTCCCGCTGCCCTGAATCTGCTCTCTCATTGGCTGTAGGTCATCGCCGACGTTATTTTCAGTTAAAACACATTTCACACTGCGTGATTGTAAATCGCGGACAGGTCCAGATATTTAGCATGCCCAATATACATTATTAAACATACATTATTAAACATTACATTACTTTAATACATTATTAAACATCAATCCCAAGTGAATAGAAGATAAAGTAGTAAATTGCAAGTGCAACTTTTTATATTTTTACTTTAGAAACGGACATTAGTGTAGAAACTTTACTAGCTGTTTGTAGCTCATTTCTGTATGTGCTGTTTCTTGAGGGTATGTGCTATCTTTTGATAGTTGTTACTGCAAACAATGATCATAATTTTTGCTTTAGTCCAATTACACCGTTACGTGTTCTCATACTCATACAATAGCATAAATAGATAAATACTCTTAAAACTCAAGACCATATACTTCTTTAATTTGTAACTGCTACATTATTGAAGGAAATAAGAAACACAGAGTTTAGAAGAAAAATAAATGTTTGACCTGATGTGAAAATTCACAAAACTTAAGATCATTTTTATTAAGTCTCCTGCCAAATAGATTTTTAAACTAAAATATTCCATAATGGAAATGCAAACGGGGCAATGTTTGATGAGAGGGATTTAAACATCTTGTAAGACCATGTTCGAGTGGAAACCAAGACTCGAACATAAACATAAATGCAGATTGTTATTGTTCCCTAAACAAATCAACTTAATTGGATAGATTACACTGTTGGGGAAAGTACAGAAGTTGTGTAAAGTACACATATGTAGGTTTGGCATTGCAGCTATCAACAAACAAATAATGGTAGCACAGTCGCCACTGCTTTTTAGTTGGTATATTTTTACATACTGTTATGACTTTTTCTATTTGAATTATTTCACAAAGAGAAAAAAGTTTACACTAAATACAATATGTATACACATCAAAGCTCACAAACTGTTTATATTTTTTTTTATTAGTGCTGCAACAACAAATCAAAATGAATGATAAGAATCCACAGATGTCATTGATTATGTCTTTTGTAGGGGTGGGACGAGACACTTTTCCCACGAGACGAGACGAGACGAGACGAGATTTAGATTTTTTTTTAAATAAAAATAAATCTTTGACAAATAATATAACGAGAGCAAGATTTTATCTGTATTTTATTTAACTAAAATGTTCAAAACTGTTGATGCATTTCACTTTCTATTTTCATCAATTGCATGCAGTGATAACCAAATAACCAACATAATATTGATCATACAAAATATGATGCCATAAATTGCCAGTCAAGTAATTTCACAAAAAATGTTCAACTGTCAATAGTATAAAAAACCCATTAGGCGCAGACGTTAAACACACTATTTATAGACAAATACAAGTCTTCCAGTAACTTGCAAAGAATGGTAGAATCATTTAGGCATCAAGTTCAACTCAACACCAATGTACTTTATTATGATTAAATTCACTGTGTTCATTTTAGCTCTAAAGACCCCACATATTGTATTACATGTTGCAATGCAGCATATTATGCAACGCACAACATAACATGTAGAATAAAAACCATATTTATTGAAAGTGTCCAATCAATTATTGACTAAAACAACGGGTCTTGTACAGCACAAAGTCTAGGGTTATCACAGCCATTAACACCAAAAGCTGCACTTTATAATTGACTTGGGGTTCATTAGAAATAAATCAAAGATTTAGAGAGAGAGAGAGAGATGGGGGGAGTAGAGAGAGAGACAAAAGTAGAAGTTAAAAGTGCGTAGAAGTAGAAAGTACGAAGTAACACATTTGTATTGAATCGAATTTCCATTGTGTAAATATCAATCTTATACGCTCGTATCATATAATCCATAGTAAACAATACTATTGAATGTATGCTGTAAATGTTCTGCTGTACCTTCACTTTTATCCACAAGATGGCAGCAAACACATGGTGAAACCGAATATGGCGAATATTTAGCTCCTCAACATCGAAGACAAAATTACAAAAAAATATTAACATACTTTGTGGGCGGAAATGTAAAACTACATTATATGAAGCTAACAAACAAAAAAAAACAATGATGAAAACAAAAAGGGAGTGCCGCTGTTGACTTTTTTGACTTTACAAATTCATTGTTGTAGAGAGAAAACAGTTCTATATTTCATAGAACATAATATTGCATAATGTATTGTATGCATTACTGTGTTCGGGTCATGTGGCTTATTCAGGGGTCAACTCTGGCTCTATAACAGGCCGGTTAGTTTTTACCATTAGCGGCCTGGACCACAAAGCATTAATAATGTAATGAACGTTTTGCTATTGACTTGCTCACCTGTGCGTGTTGTTAGATATTTTGAATGTAAATGTAACATTATTTGTATTATACAAACACAGCACAACCTTGACGGAAATAGATTTACTTAAATGTACAGTATTCATTGATTGCTACTCAAATTCAACTACTTAATATTATTAGCCTTTCAAAAAACTTCCGCTCAAGTGAAATTACCCAGACCTGATGGAGACTGGAAATCGTGCAGTGCACAAACAGTGTATTTGTTTTATATTCTGCATTAAGCATCCTTTCCCGCCCTCTTGGAATAGTATTTCGTTTTTGTCATAGATGGCACACACAAACTCACAAAGGTAAGTGTCTAATGTTGAAAGTCTGTTAGGCAAAAGGCGTAGTCAAAATACAGGTATATGTACGAAGCAAGGAGACTAGACCAGAATTGGGTACACAGGCAAAAGTCAAACCTAGGATAAGGAAAACAAAAACCAGGACGAATGTACTCAAAGCTTTGCACTGATATTTAAATACACTGCATCTGATTGGACACAGCTGAGCAGTATCCGTCTGTGTATCATTTCACTTGTGAAGTTTGTTGCTGCTCATTTCATGTTGTCCCTTTAGATTTTAATTTAAGTGCGTTGCTTAATATGAAGGGTATTTAGGTTTGAATCAGTTTGCAAAAGCGGCAAAGTTAGATGTACGAAAGCTTGAGGCTACGCTATGTGAAAACAAACCAGAACTAGTTGAAATTATGCTAGCGACAAAGCTAGGTGAATATAAACGAGCTGCGTTGCTAGATAAAGTTAAGATAGCTGCAAAGCTGCATGAAAATAAGTCACAAAACAAGACAATACATATGACGCATAGCTTTTATTAGTGTACAAACTAGATGAAGATTACACTGAAGGTAGATAAAGATAAGCCTTCAGTGTACCGGCGGAGAAGCTAGTTGAAGTTAAAATGGCCGCATTGCTAAGAGCTAGTTAATAAAGATAGATACGAGGCTAGGTAAAATAAAATTCGACCTCACTATACTAAGTGTGTTTGTGTTTTTTTTTTTTTTTATGTAGTTTTTTAGTTTTGCTGTTGTTAAATTTTAGTGTTCGCCTGATGGAAATTGGAAGTTTGCCGCAGTGGCTAATTTTGTTTTCTATCTACATGTTTGTTTTGTGTTGTTTATGTACCATATTTACGCAAATATAAACACCCCCAGATTTTTCAGGCACTAAAAAAAAAAAAGGCACTTTTTTATTTATTTCTGGTTCAAATACGTTAGTATTCTCCTAAACATGCTATTTTTTTTATATCGAGATCATTTTAGTGGAATGATAGAAAACAAAAAGACAATTCTAGTGTTCAGAACTTCATTTCCCAAGAGTCTTTGCACCAGTCCGTGCAATGCTGGAGGTGTGTCAAGCTCTGTTTATTCAACGCCATCTGAAGAGAATCAAAGCAAAGGATTATTATCTTCTGTTTAGCAGACAGGTCGTTTTGATTGTGTCTGCTCCTTGAATTTTTTACCTCTTGCTCGTGTTCTGTTTTGACTCTTTCTGCGATTACACACTGGACGTGTTTGTTAGCGCTAAGCTAGCCGGTCCTTATCTGTAGTTTCTGTTTGTTGTAATAATATTGATTGTATATAGTTTAATCTTACTTCTTCCAGTGTTATTTTGTCTCTGTTAAGTGTTTGCGGCGTGGCTAATGCTTCTTTATTTCTGTTATTGAGCCAATAAGCCAATAGCTTGTACTGTATGCACGTCTGCCTACGCATTATTTTAAAGACGCACTTGAAATAGGAAACTATGGGTATATTTACGCGCATATTTGGAATCGCCGATTACAAGCTCTCCCCAAGTTTTTGAGTGTCGAAAATTCGAATAAACAGGTGCTTATTTTCGTTTATTTCTGGTATTCACATTGCAATCGGTTTGCTTTGCTTAAACCTGACATGAAGCTCAGGCAGACAGACAGGTGATTGGCAGGTTTGTTCTTGTATAGTACATGTAGATCCAAACAGCTGTTGCAGATTAATGTCTTAGATTTATCGCCGCTCTCCATTACTGCGCTAGAAGAGCAATTCTGCGTCTCGCAGGCGTCAGGAAACAAACACGACCTTCTAAGAATCCCAACAGCAGCTCGGAATCAATGAAGCTCAAATTAAGCATAACTTAAATTGTCTTAGTTAAGATGCTGTACTTTTATCATTTTTTGTTTGCCATTTAAAATATACAGAGTGATGTTTATATTGAAAATAATTGAGGCATTTGGCTTTTTCGAATATCGAATAATCAGAGGCAAATTAGTGTACTGTATTGTATCAGAACTGTGAATTCCAAAAAGGCAAGAGGTGTTTTATTGATCATTTTACTGAATTACAAACAAGCTATGGATGTGTATATGTCAAAATGACCCTTGAAAAAAAATTACAGTAGATGAAGAGTTGGAGATATCAAAAATTACTCTGCATTTAACCATCTAGAGAGGTTACACACACACACACACACACACACACACACACACACACACACACAGACACATAACACACCTGGAGCAGAGGGCAGCCTTAGTGTGTCTTCACAGAATCTTTAATATATGCTATTTATAGTTCGGAAAATTATATATAAACTTACCGGTATATAAATTATATACAGTATAACAATTTAAATGAAAATTGTACATATTTTTAAACATTATCATTAAAATAATACCGTACCGTCTTCTGCCGCTTATCCGGGGTCGGGTCGCGGGGGCAACAGCCTCAGTAAGGAGGCCCAGACTTCCCTTGCCCCAGCTACGTCCTCCAGCTCTTCCGGAAGAATTCCAGACATAGTCTCTCCAGCGCGTCCTGGGCCTGCCCCTGGGTCTTCTCCCGGTGGGACATGCCCGGAACACTTCAGCAGCAAGGCGTCCGGGGGGCATCTTTACCAGATGCCCGAACCACCCCATCTGGCCCCTCTCGACCCGAAGGAGCAGCGGCTCTACTCTGAGCTCCTCCCGAATAGCCGAGCTCCTCACCCTATCTCTGAGGGAGAGCCCAGCCACCCTGCGGAGGACAGTGATGGGAATAACGGCGTTATAAATAAACGGCGTTACTAACGTATAGCAACAAATGACAGTGAGGAACTGTCCCCCCACCCGAAAGCGGAGGGAAGCCACCCTTTCGTCCTCCGGTGAGAACCCCAACACACAGGAGCCTAGCTGGGGGGCAATAAGTATGCCCACGCCGGCCCGGCGCCTCTCACCCGGATCAACTCCAGAATAGAACAGGGTCCAACCCCTGTCAAGAAGGCTGGTTCCAGAGCCCAAGCTGTGTGTCGAGGCGAGTCCAACTATATCTAGTCGGAAACGCTCGACCTCGCGCACCAACTCAGGCTCCTTCCCAACCAGAGTGGTGCTCGCTCTCGTGCCCCACCCCCGGGCCTGGCTCCAGAGGGGAGCCCCGAGGACCTGCGTCCGGGCAAGGGAAACTTAGTCTTTATGTTGCCTTT
Source organism: Paedocypris sp. Pulau Singkep (assembly GCA_017309775.1). Classification (NCBI taxonomy): domain Eukaryota; kingdom Metazoa; phylum Chordata; class Actinopteri; order Cypriniformes; genus Paedocypris; species Paedocypris sp. Pulau Singkep. The sequence goes on from MU204446.1 coordinate 2,792,080, forward strand.
CATAGGGGTTTTTGAGCCGCGCTTGGTCTGGCCCCCTCACCTAGGACCTGTTTGCCATGGGTGACCCTACCAGGGGCCCTAAGTCCCCCGACAACATAGCCTCCTAGGATCACTGGGGCACGCAAACCCCTCTACCACGATAAGGTGGCGACTCAGAGAGGGGATTATTATTAAAATAATAATCATGATAAACATAATATTTCTGAAGGAGCGCAAAGGAAGATCTTTTCTTCCGTCTGCTGATATTTTAACCTGATATTAAACCTGGCTTTTCAATGACAGTTAAAAAATGTCAAGCAAAAAAAATATGTGCAATATTTTTTATTGTGTGTATTGTTTACCATTGTGTATTTTTACTTGCTTTTGTGGTTGCTGCTGTGTACATTTCTCATTTGTGGGACGAAGGAAGGATTGTCTGTCTGTCTGTCTGTCTGTCTGTCTGTCTGTCTCTCTCTCTTCCATTTTATATCGGTTGAGGTTGAACTTTCCTCGAAAAAGGAAAAAAAAAAATATTAATAGAAAAAGAAATAGAATCAATTTCAGTTCCAAGGAGGCGAGGCAAAATCTGAGCAGCATGTGCGAGTCCTACTTGACCTCGTCTCGGCAGCAGGCCGGTGGTCCGCACGTCATCAGAACAGCCTGGATTTCACCTCAGAGACACGCAAGATGCTTAACCATGGATGCATTTCTGATTTTGAAAAAAACATTCTTATAATGTTCAAAATCCATGTGCAATTACTTTATCTTTACATGTTATCATGAGTTCTGCTTTAAGGAACCAGCTTCAAAATTGTACTAATAATACGTTTGAACGATTTGGACAATTAGATCTAATTAATTTCCAGCCGAGAGGATAGATTATTGTGTTGCACGCGCAGTAGATGCGGTTCTACGTGAAAGCAAAACTATGAGGAGCATCTGGCATCTCCAAGATGGCAGGAACCCTGGCACACGACACGGGAGACAAATGAACAGTGCCATCCACGATTACCAGGCGCTCGGTTGAATTGGCGTCTTCGGTCTTCTGTGCGCGTGCATTGTGATGGGATGTAAGTGTTTGGATGCTCTACAAAAGCAGCTGTCAAATCCACCGAGATGCTGTAATGGGACATTCATTTCTTAGATACAATGCGGTCCTTTATGCTGAAATATAAGCCTGTCGATTTCACAGTCAGACTGGGTGTGATTAGGCAGGGCTGTATTAATCTGCAGTTAATAATCTGCGACAAAAATACAGAAGATTTGGATCATTTATGTCAAGATTTGGATCAAGATTTGGATCATATTGGATCACCACTCTGGTTGGGCACTGTGGCGCAGTGGGTAGCGCTGTTGCCTCACAGCAAGAAGGTTCTGACTGTGACTCGTGGTGTGAGTTCGAGGCCAGTCGGGGCCTTTCTGTGTGGAGTTTGCATGTTCTCCCCGTGCTTGCGTGGGTTTCCTCCGGGTGCTCCGGTTTCCCCCACAATGAGAAAAACATGTGTTTCAGGTTAATCTGGCCGTGTGTGATGTGTAAGCCCGAGTGAAGTGGACGCTGGCGCAGATTGGCTGCCGCTATTTCACTGGGCAATTGGTGTGTGTGTGAATGTTGTGTTTCTGTAAGGCGACCTTGAGTGTCTTGAAAGGCGCCAATAAATAAAAAATTGAAGGAATTATTAATTATTATTATTATTATTATTATTATTATTACTACACGTAAAGGTATACTTCTAAAAGAGCTGTCAAAGTTGACACGTGTTGATGCACAAGATTAAGTTTAAATGCTTAGTCACGTCAATTACTTTTAGCGCAGTTAATCACAGTTGCAGTTTATTTTCACTTGATTTGTGCTCTGTCTCCAGGTGTGGCTCATTAGCTCATCATCAGCTCAAAGTGATTGTTTTCACCTGCTGCCTCTTGTCTCATTAATCTCATCCTCATGTTGTTTTGAATGTTCTTGAATGGACTTAAAACTTAATTAAAACTGGGACTCCACTTGCTTTTCCCTTTTAACAGACAGTTTCAACTGCAAATGAATTGCTCGTCAGAATTCTCGATAGGATCAAATCTCTGTTCAACAAGCCACCGCTTTAGATTCATAGGGATTAGATAAACAGACAATAGTGTCTTTACTTACACTTATATATATAAATGGGTACTTCAAACTTTCAATTGATATATAACACTTACATGTAAGACCAAATTGATTGACTTTTTTTGTGTTTTATCTTTAATAAAGAGTGCCTCGACCTCGGAGGGTTAAAAACAAAGAAAATATATTGCAAATTGACCAAACCAAAACTATACTAAATTATATTATCGTATTTAAACTAGTGTTTATTTAGTGTTGAGTTTACATTTATTTACATTACCTCAATATCCAATACAGTATTACAAGCTTTAGTCATTTAATTAATCGTGATAAAAGTGATTAATTAGTTAAAAAAAATATATCGTTTGACAGCACTAAATTCTAATGTATACACTTCGTTCAAAAGACAACAGAAAAAGCAAAAGTTTGAAAATAAAACAATAAAGTACCAACCGGTCAAATTCAGGCACAATTATATACTCAACCAATAAGGAGACACCGTTCGTGAGTAAAGGACGCAGCGTGTGCGCGTGTGCGCGCGTGTCATCCGTATCCGTGGCTGAAGTGTGTGGATTACTGACGCGTGAGCGCGCGCTTTTATATCAGTGCGCTCGCGGTTTAAACGCGCAGTGTGATGGCGTCGCCTCGCGCTCCTTTCCACGCTAAATCTAACGGTTCTGTGGACGTGGAGGATCTGATGCCATGCTAGATCTCTGGCTTGGCTATTAAGCGTTGTATTCCACGTTCGGGGAGATTGCCCTTCTTCTTTGGATCCGAATCGATGCGGTAGCGGCCAGGAGAAGTTTTGTTGGATACAGGTGCAGCATCTCCACAACTCCAGCTGATGATCGCGCGTGAAGAGCCGGACGGTCCGATTCCCGCAGATCGCGTCAGATCCAGCGCAAGGTGAGTTCTGATACACACTTGTAAAGAGATGGAGTTTGGGACGTAGCGCGTATTCCCGTTAGCGACTGCGATGCTGTTCAGAAATGTGTGCGTGCGTGCGTGTAAGAAAGACAAGACAATTAAGAGTCTATGCGAATATTTCTCAAGAGTAGTTGTATTGAAAAGTGAATGTTATGTATTTGCACGTGCATTCAAAATGCCGTTTAAATGCGCATTGCACTTTTGTTTTAAAACCGATGCATTACATAATACTAATATTGTAACGCATACAAATTCATCGGCCTCTAAAACACTTGTAATTCCGTTTTCAAACACTTTACGAAAAGCACACGAACTCGCGGACATGTATAACTATAATTACATCGTCCTGTGCGAGTGAGAGTTGCAGCAAACCTTTAAACACAGAGAAATAGAAGACCCTCAAAGTCGGAATATTATTGATCAACAGTGTGTGAGAGAGAGAGAGAGAGAGAGAGAGAGAGAGAGAGAGAGAGAGAGAGAGAGAGAGAGAGAGAGAGAGAGAGAGAGAGAGAGAGAGAGAGAGAGAGAGAGAGAGCGCGAGAGAGCGCGAGCGAGAGCGAGCGAGCGAGCGCACTGTATATACAGCTATTAAGCAAATATAATCATTGTACATATGAGTTTGCATGCACATTTTATTCTGTCATGCTGGGTTCTACAACTGCGGGTTCTTGGGCAAAACACCGTCCTCGAATGCCATGACTGAGGCTGCCCACTGCTCTGGGTTTGTGTGTGTTTCCATGACTGTGTGTGTGTGTGTGTGTGTGTGTGTGTGTGTGGATGGTTGGTCACCTCACTCGCATTCACATTGCTTTATTACTCACATGACTTTAAGCACAACAGACAATAAGCAATAACGTATTGTTTTGGGCAGTGTAGAAATTGTTGTAAACGCTTCTCAGGCTCAATGTTTATCGTCTCCTTCTGGAATGGTAATTATTTATACCATGTTGTGTATTCCAAAAAAGCTATGCATTTCTGATTATACTGTACCTTTCTCCATGTGTGTAGTTTCCTCATCGTAATGACTGATGCTTACTTCTCTAGAGACTGAATTTATAATTTATTTTAGACAGATAGCTGTCAAAAAGTCCGACTCTAACCACAAACGTGAGGCTGTTTTGGAACCAATAAAAGCAGTCCGAAAATGTTTCTCGAAAATAACTTTATTGTTATTTGACATTTAAATATTGCTGATTAACGAGGAAATTAATAATATCAATAACTTCAATGGAATACTAATCATAATGAAGATAATGATATGAATAATATTAATAGTTGTACAAAGAAGAATCGCATGAAAATGAATTGCAATGTAAACAATTGCAGCACAAAATAAATAAATAAGGTGAAAAATATGTAATCAGACAAACAAAAATTTACTTTTCTCTCATTACTTTGAGAGGACAGAGGCTAGTCACCTGTTGAGTCAAAAACAAAGAATTAAAAATAAGATTAGGATTAATAAGATTAATCATATAAATCCCAGGTGAACCGATAGTGACCTCTAAAGGCCATGAGAGAAACTACAGCAGACTGAAGCCTGACAGAAAACAGTCAAAACTTTGATTCTGATACAAATATACCGTGTTCAGATTTCCAACAATGGTTTGGTATGATGAATATTAATTATTTCCATCATGTTTTACCGTAATAACCCAACACTGTTTTTGAAAAGCTCGACTGAGGCCCATTAAACGTTATGTTTATTATCAGTAACACACTTTGTCATAAGTTCCATATTTTTTCCTAATTAAAATAATTGCATTTATAAAGAGCGTAGCTGTGTGTTGCCTATGAGAGACAGTTGTCCTCATCATCCTCTAGCTGTGTTTCCTCCAAGTCTGCTCCATGGCAACCACCGTGATGATCTATCAGGAAAAATGGAATAAATAAACGCATCTTAAAAGCATCTTGCTTTAATAAGCAGTTTAAGGCCTTTCATGTTGTAATCACATGCCCCCGTCACGTCACAATGAGATTGATACTGTTGTCGGAGTTGTAATGACACGATATTTAGAAACTAAACGGCAGTAAATCATGTGGGTTGTCGGTGAAAATGACTGATGTAATCTCTTCTCCTTGAGCGTGAAATCCGAGCTTGCACATTAAATAACAGCTATTTTTATAACCAACGCCGTCGTCTCGAGCTGCAAAGCTTTCCTCTGCTTTCTCACAGTATTTACTGATGAACTTTTCATCCACCGGTTCTCTCAGCGGTTATCGATGCTGCATTATTCCAGGTACAAATATGTTGGGATGTGCATCTATGAATAAACACATTGACATATACGTACCTCTGTCTAACACGCACACACACACACACAGGATTGGATTGATTGTAATCTCAGTATATTTCAAGTTGGAATATCGAGGTGTGTGGAGTCTTGGACCGAATTGAATCATTGTAACATGTAAAAAATGAGGAGAAAAAAAACAAATAAGAACAACAAAATAGATGTTAACATGTTTCTTAATTTGTTTTTGTAAATATACCACCCACTCACACACACACACAAACACAGAAATTTGGATTGATCGTAATCTCTGTATATTTCAAGTTGGTGTAAACCAAACGAACCGAAAATCGAGGTGTATGGAATCTTGGACCAAATTGAATCATTATAAAATGTAAAACATGAAAAAACACTATTGGATTGATTGTAATAGCAGTATATTTCAAGTGAGAAGTATGGAATCTTTGACCAGATTGAATCATTAAAAAAAACATAAATAAACATATAAACAAATTGATACTTGTGTTATAATTTGTCTTTGTTTTTGTGAATACAACCCCACCACACATAACTTATTTTATAAAGCACCTTAAATTCATCAGAGACATGCTGTACAAAATCAAGGATTATAAACAAAAGTAAATTGATATTTCTAAAAAAAACAAAATAAAGATTAAAAAAATCCTTACACTTAGATCCTAAACACACCTAGAAAAAGTAACTATGTCTATAGAACAGGATTAAAAAACAGGAAGTTAATTAACCACACGATTTTAGAATACGTCTTCGTTTTAAAATTCTATCTTCTATTAAATTTACATTAGTATAGTATAGAAACATTAGTATAGAAACCTAAAATGCGGGCCCCACTTTTACCTTGATCTCTACACACACACACACACACACACACACACACACACACACTTCAAAATTCAGCTCGGTGATGTTGGGGATTAGCTTGGTTCTTGGTCTCTCTTCCATCTTCAACTGAACTCGCTTTACATATCCGATAAGAGCCGCCACGCACAGGACAGTAAGTCAACGACCTAATGCTAAGACCTGATGAAAGGAATGCGATTCCTCTCTTCCTCTCTCTAATGCTGTGTTTACGCGTTCAATGGTAGAACCAGCAGATAAGCCAATGGTGGAAAAGGACACCGCTTTGTTGTACGGGAAAGTTGAGCAGCGAATACTAACGAGACGGAGTAAGCTGTCTTATCTCATCGCTTGTCTTGGCAAGAATTGTGTAGATGCTTGTACAGTATTTGAACACTTTTGCACTATTCGGTGTGATTAAAATGAAAACCAGTTTTAGTCTGTACTAGCATGTAAATTTGTATTGTATAATTGTGTTTGTTAATGTAGCGATGAGGCTAACGGATTAGCGTGTTGAGCTGTACTTGACGCTATCCCAACCAGACATTAGTAATTGAGCTCAGATAGATGTTTTATTTGACGGCAAATGTTGCGTGTTTCTCGTGTCTCTCTTTTGCTTCAGCCAAAGGTGGAAACGACTCGAAACGTTTTTACACGTTTTGATCTATTCAGAGCTGAACCTGTGAAAGCAATTTGGTTTTTTTTACTTTTTCATTTTTTTGTGAACTGAGTCTCTGATAATACACGTTAAACACTACTATATAGAAGAGTGTTCCAATCACTCAAACTGCGGAGAAAGGAAGCATTTTATTGAGTTCAGCGAAGTCAGTGTCCAGTTTTGGTGCTGTCGTTTATCCAAATTTGGTGATAAAATATTGATATAAAAATTGTGCTATTAATTTTCAACAATTTGGCCCCTCCCTGATGCATTGCTGTTATTTTTACCACAGGCAGTTTAGGTCCAAGTTTAGTCGAACATAGCTGGCGTTTTATTTGCAACTGATATGATGCATTCCTTTTGAAAGACAAAACTGACAGACTTCATGGCCATATGCTTGTTTGTGGGTGAACGGAGCACAAAAATATATAAATAAAGGGTCACCAACTGTAAGTGCCATGCTGATTCTCAAGGGCGCTCAGTGCGACTATGACGTGGAGCGCCACGATTCTTGGCACGCAATCGCGCAACCATCCCGGCCCGCTGTCTTTTTACCGTCATGGCAACATGAAAACCATCCTCGTGTAGAGATGCTACAAAATTTTACCGGATGATATAAAATCCACTAAATGCTTTTGCGGGAACAGACGCTGGGTTTGATTCACGTGGCTGTGATTTGGCTCTGCTTTGTGAAAAAGAGCAAGCAAAATGGAATATCTAGTGATTGACAGATGCACATTTTTTTTTAAATTTATCTACATCCCGTCTTTTTCGTACCAATACAATATGGGTTAGACCCTTATGCTGAATATTTAAATATTCTAATTTATAGAAGAATACAGTAGTAGGAAAAAACCTATATTTAACATTATACATAATGGACAGTTTATGGATGCATGCAAATAAAAAAAATAATAATAATGTTATGAATATTAATATTTGTGATTTTGTATGCACACACTGTATAGACGTATATCTGTCCATCGATTTTCAATAGATTTCTTCATTTCTGGGTCACAGGGGGCTTACACACTTAAACACAGATTCATATTTTTTTCAGTCTTACAGGTTTTAGTTTTATATTTCTATTACTTTATTTCAAATGAACCATTTGCCTGTCTCTTTGTCTTTCTTTCATCTGCAAAACATCATGTACGACTCCAGAGGTGTGAAGAGTACCTTAAAACCATACTTGAGTAAAAGTACAGATACCTTACTGTAAAAAGTACTCTATTACACGTAACAATACGCCAATTCCAAGAAGACTTGAGTAAAAGTCATGAAAGTATTATATTTAAAAAAAATGTTAAAATAACTTACTCGTACTGAATTACTCGCTCAGAAAACAACAAGAAATGTGAAAAACAAGAAACTGTTTAGTTATGATGTTTTTTTTTCTAATATAGTAATTAAATTTAACACCTCATTGTTTCAAAAAGCAGAACAAAATAGATAAAAAAATAAAATAGCCAGTCTCAAACTCAAATGTGGAAAAAAAGGGCAACTGCTAATTCATGTTCACATGATTTAGCTGATAAAAACCATCCAGTACCTTCAGCACCCTGCAGATGGCAATATCACATTTTACGCTCAAGAAATTAACCGCGATAGAAAAAGATGCCAACTTGTCGGGCACAATCACAATGTATCGAGTAACTACAGTATAAGTGTCTGTTCAAATGTAGTGGAGTAAAGAATACAGATATTCAATCCAGAATCTTGTGAAGTAGAGTAGTGCTTATGCTTTTTATACTCTATAGTACAAGTACAAAGTAGCCAAAAACACTTATAGTCCGTCTACTCAAGTTCTTTTCTGCATGAAATGTCTCATGGCCAAACTCAAGCTGATTTGTTTCATGGTTTCTAATATAAAAATCTCAATATGTGCTTGGGATTTTTAGAGCAGCCCATTTCCAGATCGAAATGACTTTTCAGTAGACGTTTAAAAAAATCCAGAAGAGCGTTCATCCAGAATGAGGGTTGAGAATCTGTAAGGCAAGCCACTCTTTACTTTCTCAGCGACTTAGGTGAAATAAGTAGAAACTAATGAAGCAGACCTTCAAGTCCAGTGCGAGTCAACAGTTTGCGTCTAGGAACCACACGAGTAGCAGGATTTGGGTGTTATCGTGTGAAAGCATGCAGCTAATAGACAGCGCCTGTGTGGGTTGTGTCGCTCCTAGAGAGGGTTAGCACGCAGGCTAATCCGCTGTCTTCTTAAAAGTGGGGTAAATAGGCATTTATTCAAAGGCTTGTCTCAGAAGCTCTGATATCAGCCGCGGCCCACATTTAGTCTTCAGACCATATCCAGGGCATTGTGAAATGAAGCAAGAAACCCTGGAGAGCAGAGGTGTTGGTGCGATAGCTCACACACTAGCTAAATAATGGAGGAGATGGTGGAGAATCTATCTGCGCTACACACCAACGGCCTGCACAAAACCTTAAGCGGCGAGTTTAACAATAGGGCATTAGCTCTTTGCCGGGTCTGGTGGGTTTAAACAGGGTTCCTCAAGCCTCTGATTTCGATTTGGACCCACATGCTGTAGCTCAGTGGTTGGGGGTTGTTCCAGCTTGGAGGCTTTTGTTGCTGTGCCACCTTCATCTCAGCGATGGACTTCCTCGTGAGAGCCTCCATTGATGGAGAATGTGGCAGGTGTTGGGACAGTGGGATGTTCCCAGAAGTCAAAGACGTGTTTATGTCAGCGTAGAACAATCCCAGCTCTTCTAATGAGACAATCGATGTGAATTTGTCTATACACATGTATAAAAATTATTATTAACACGTGTAATAAATATTGTTATTGAGATGAATTGGAAAATATTGTTATTTGTCCCACAGTGGGGAAATTTCACGAAAGTATACAACAGCAGAAAGAATATATGGAAGAATATAGAATACATGTATAAACACACATCTAAAATACCTTATTTACGTGAATATAAGCACCCCACTGACGTTTCAGCCTCAAAATCAAAGTTCAAAGCGTTGATAATTTGGAAAAAAGCGGTGCTTATATTCACAGCATTATGGTATATAAACATACATAAAAATGTGAAACAAAGATTGATGGAAAAACAAAAAAAACTATATTGAAGAACAAAAGAAAGCATTAAATAAAATACAGAAAAGACAAAAGTTGTTGTAACTAGCTGCCAGGGTACAACCGGCGCGTGTGTTTACTTTACTATACACATTAATTAGGAATTTTGTTACATTTACTGCTACATTTACTAATATTGCAACATTGTTACATGTTTCTTGTTGACAACAACTTTATTTTTTTCCTCAATTTTAGTTGATTAATTCACAAGAGGCATTTCAACTTTTGTTGAACAGTTATGAAAATCGTTATCATGTTTTTATTAAAGTTTGGTATCATTTTGTATCAAAATTCTATTCCGATTAATTTTTGAAAAGTATTGTTACAGAAGTAACAGAAGTACCATTAAATAAAGTTTAATTTAAACCAATTCTTCTAAAACTCAATCAAACGGCACATCACATTGACAAATTACCAGGTTACCTGGGTAAAGGTAATAACAATGTCCTGAATAAATTAAGTAAAAACAAAATGTTTTGAATGGTATAGAATGTAGAAAAGAGCTACAAAATAAGTGTGCTTCTACAAATGAGAAAAAACAACCTGTTCTATTTTATAAAAGTACAACCTTTTTATAAATTGTGGTCATTCCACCAGCACGTACATTTAGATAGCTTTAGATTTAAGTTTATATTTAAGCCTAAAGTTTAAATAAAAAAAAACAAACTTACTAAAAATCCAGTTCTGTTCACTGACAGGAATGTTCTTGTATATCTTAATCAGCTTTGCGTTGGAGATTTACTGTGCCCTTTTATGCCAATTGACATCAAGTCCTCCATGTTTAATAGATAGCTCTGTTCTGGGGTTGGCTCAAGCTCCTTGTGACCCAGAAATAAAAAAGTGGTACTGAAAATGGAGTGATGAATTTATGCATTATGTATGCATTATTTATTTATTTAACTTATACCTGAGAGATTTAGTATGGAACACGTCTTTAACTTACAACAGATTAGCTTTTTTTTTGACTTGATGTTCTTCCAGGGAAGTCCTCAGACTGTAAATGAGCTTGTGATGCTAATGTTCTGGTCCATTACCCTTTGAAATGGCAACACAGACGCCAACCGCTCATTGGAGTCCCTAGTTAATACAACAGATCTGCAAACTGTGCAAACGCCACGACGGTTTGATCAATATAGTTCACTGACTGGATGGTATTTTCACAAAGGTCTTTTGACAAAGTGGGTCAGAACATTGGATTTGTGGCTCTGAATTTTAAATACCAACGTTGTGATTTCCGAGGATAAAAATGACTTTTTGTTCAACAAATGCGTGTTTTCACTAATTTAAAATTCGACTTGATGCTTTTCTTAAAAAACATACACACCTTTTTTGAGAGAAATAAAAAAGCAACAACAAAATGTATAATATATATATGTTTGGGTAAATATACAATTGTTTTAGGCATGATTATGATCTTAATTTTATGCACAATTAAACTACAATATTTTAGTGCTGCTGTATTGCAGTTTTTTAAAATTAAATGTTGAACTAAACAGTTTTTTTTATTACCACTAATCCCCCCAGTTTATTGCGGATATGTGATTTTTCTTGTTTTTTTTTTTTTTGTCTGTCATTAAAATATCTGCCTTTTTTTTTTCTTCATTCTGTTTTTCATTGTTCATTTTTATTTTCTTCTATCTGTTTTTCTTCATATTTATTTCTTTTTTTACATGTCATTGACAGGTTCACTTAAATGGTGACATGATAATTTATAATAAACGGGGGACATACAGAGCTAGACATTGGCTGGTGGGTGTTTGTCCGTTTTCAAATGATATATTGTTTAATAAGCAGTAATAGTATTAATAACTTTTTTATGAACACCTAATTATATAGTTTTCACAATAACAAATTAGCATATTAGCCTATTAATGAAGTAATTTTGGGCAAAATGACCATTTAATTAAGATGATTTGAGAAAAGCATGCACAGATTTCTGAAGAATTACAAGTTAAAGTTAAAGTAAAAAATAGATGTCTTTTTTGGAACATATTCTTAATGCTTCCACCATGCCGGGATGAGTGGAAACAAAAGGGAATGTTTTCATCAAGTTTTCAGGACTCTTTTGAAGAGATGTGTCTGTGGGATTCAGTGTTAGCAGAGGGAGCGTCAGAATCAATGAATTTGATTTACATACGTACATATTTTAACAACCTTCAAACTGCATTGATTCATTTTCCATTAATAAAAGATTAAAGATCTGGAAGTGATATGATAAATGTAGGTGCTGGTCATATATTTTAAATATCTTTAAAACGTTGTTTTATTCATCATATTTGATCTAATACATCAGTCAACACACAGGATTATATATTTCAAATGCATTTATCATTATAATTGAAAACTATTGATTATTCCAAATTTGGTATCGTATTGTATTGTAGTATTGTATACAAATAATAAAAAGAGCAAGTGAAAAGTAGTAGGAATTGTGTGTATACACAATATACACACATCACTGTTTTTCACTTGAATCGCGTGAAATCTGTAGCACACAAATCCCACTCTACACAAGTATGTATCTTAAGCTACAAGTCCTTCTGCAACTCCAGGCATATGTTCCTCTTCACAATTCCCCATAGATTTCCTATGGGACTGAGCATTGAGGTCAGTCGAGTTTACTGGCCAATTAAAAAAGAGTTGGAACTGAAAATATTTCACTTGCCATCAAGCGACTAAGAGACCATGATTTTCAAAAGAAATGTGAACCTTTCACATAAGAATATATGAAAAATAATTAAAGGATAAATATTAAGACCCTGTACAATATCTTAATATAAACAAACAATATATTATATGTTAAATAATATATTTATTTAAAGTGCAAAACACTAATTAAAGGTCACTTCAGGTATTTATTTTACCGTCAGCAAATGGTAGGAACAGCTGAGGGGAGGATAACAAAAGTATTGTTAAGGGTCCAATTGCTAAAGGTTGAGTGTCCAAAGTTTCAATTTCACACACTGCCCGAAAGAACGAGATTGTTGCATTTACTATCCACAAAAAAATAGTACAAACTAGGGGTGGGCGATATGGGTTAAAATTCATATCACGGTATTTTCTAGTATACAGACGGTATCGATATTATATCACGATATTGTGTGTGGGGGGTGTTATTTTATATAAAGTACGAAATTAAAACGCAAGGGGAAACCTGGAGAAGCAGCTGTCATTTTTAATACATTTTTAATATATCTGTTAAAAGTAGTCCAGGTATTTATTTAAAAAAACATTTAAATTAAATGTCCTGGGTCTATCTTTTAAGAGAGTGCAAGAAGCAGAAAGAGAGAGAGAGAGACATAGACAGAGAGAGAGAGCGAAAGAGAGATAGACAGTGAGAGATAGACAGCGAGAGAGGGAGAGAGAGAGAGAGTGAGAGATAGACAGTGAGAGATAGACAGTGAGAGATAGACAGTGAGAGATAGACAGTGAGAGAGAGAGAGAGAGAGAGAGAGAGAGAGAGAGAGAGAGAGAGACAAAAATGGAGAGCCAGCGCGCGTCACGCTTTCCCTCTCTTTCGCGCGCGCGTCTGAATCTAAAGTTGCGTGAAACCAAGGTTAACAATCGAAAACAGACTACGATCAAAATAAAACGAGTAGAATTTTCTCGTGCGCGCATTTTTTCGGACTGGCGCAAACTAAAACAGCCGCTCTAAAAAACCGGAACATTACAGACATGGAGCGGCACAGCGCATGCGCGACCCATGCGCCTCGCGGGTGATCTATTAATTCAGTTTCTTACAACGCTTTCTGTATTCGATTAGCAAAGTATCTGTGTCGTAATTAAAAGTTGTAACAAAACAAAAGTATTTTAAAGTATTAAAGCGTTGATATGTGTGTATAAAAAGTACATTCATGAAAGTGCCACGGTATCCACGATATTGCAAAATCCATATCGTGGCGCATCTCAATACCGGTATTCACGTTAAAACCGGTATACCGCCCACCCCTAGTACAAACACAATAATTATAACTCCAACTCAACTTTCTGCAGTCCGAGAGTGAATCTTAAAAAAACAGAACACAGAAATTTGTGCATGACAAGTGTTGTGCATGACACACTGAGCCACACTGTCTTTTTCGGACTTGAATGAGTTGCGATCACGTGGGTTTTGCACGCTGGCTCTGCACGCTGCTGGATAGAATAGCCAAAAACGGAGTTTCCAGCGGAACAAACTTATGTTGGAGATTTTTAACACAGTCCGATATAATCCGGTAGTTTTTTGGGCTGACATCGGACCAATTTCCAATAATAATTTCGGGGCATCCCTAACAAGGAGTGTTTTCTTTAACATGTTTGCATGATCTTGTTTTGTTGTAAGAAGGAGCACTTGAAGCAATTTGTTTTAAAAGGGGACAATACATGTTTAAATAAGGTAGTTTTGTAGATAACCATCAGTTTGTCTAATTGCATTTCTACCTCAGACTCGGCTGCATTTCTACCTGTTTGCCATTCCCTTAATGGGAGGCGCTGTTGCTGCCTGTCTGTTAAATGGACCAATAGAGCAGACAGATTGGAGTTCGCCGATTGGAGTCTCTTTATAAGGCTACTTATTTGAATACGTTATTGTTCCATCTCATTACACCTCAGTGGTCAAGACACATTAAGACGGGTTTCTGCTAAGATTTTATGAAATAATGTTAGATGATCTATTACATTATTTTTTATTACTATTTTAATTCAACCCGTTAGTACACAAGCCCCAATCAACAAAGAATGCTAATATATGCATATGATAGGGTGGTGATCTGTTTTTCAACCCTTCCAAAGAGAAAACATTTGAGAGATTTGAGAAGTTAAAAACTTAATTTGATTCAAAGATGTTTTTTTTTTTTGCACTGACTAAGTAGTACATAGGTAATTCCGTTCAAAGTATAAATGTTAAGTTGATCCAACGTAAAGTGATTAGGTGTAACAAGTTGCCGCAAACTTTTTTAATTGGATCCAATGAATTTGAAGTTCTTTGCAGATGTTTTGAGTTGATTAAAAAGTGGCTCCATGTGTCTTCAATATTGAAAATGTTCACACAAAAAAAAACTAATTTTGAATTTAAAATTCAGAAAATACTGAATTTGGGATAATTGTTAGTTATCACTTATAATTATCAAATCAAAACAGAATAAATGTTTTAAATATGCCAGTCTGCGTGTAATGGATAAATATATACATTTCATTTTGAATACATTTTGAATATAATATATTGGATAAAATTCGTGAAATAAATCACGAATCTCGTGAAAAATCTCGAAAAATCTCGTGGAAAAAAAGTAAAGTAAAGTAAAAGTAAAGTAAATCAATTTTTGATAGCATTTTTTTATGCGACCAGCACAAGGATACACATAAATACATGCACTTAACCTCTGATCTGATGACATTTATGGCAAATTTACACAGAACGTCTGTTGGTTTACACTGTTGTTAGTATAATCTGACTGTGATCCTCTATATTAGGCATAAAACATAATGCTATGTGCGCTGCATCATTTGGTGCGGATTGTAGTGCATGGCACATTAACCTCTGCTTCAAAACGCCATGTGTAAATGCTGTTCCAAGAGAATCTGAGAATTTATTAAAAGCATCTTGATGATTTAACGCTATGGATCATTTATTGTGCCAGCAGATGTTCATTATTTTCACAAAGGCAAAATTAAGTTTACAGTGAACGTAGAGCTATTTAAAGTGTATCAATAGACAAAATCAAGTTACTGTCTAGACTAAAAGCATAATTTGAATAATAAACTAAATACACTACAAATAGTGGACATACACTACAAATGCAAACTTATTTTTGACACTGAGCAAGAAACTGTGTCCACTTTTCAACTTCTTTTAAAGATCTTTGGTATTTAGAGACAAGATTTACACAAATGTAAAAGAGTCATTGTAGCAGAGTTTGTGCCCGAATTATCATTTATACTTACTATTGAAACCATTTGTTGTGCAGTTTGTTTGAACAGAATTTTAAACTGGAAATTCACGGATACCAGTGAAAGAGTTGATACTTTAGAAAGGACTAGTTTGCACCAGTTGGAACTAATCTCACCTAGTTATACCCCACTCCGACAGCTCAGGGAGAACACAGCTGGTGTCATGGAGAACACACTTCCTAGGGGAAGGAATTGTGTGGATAAGCTTGAGATTTGTCAGCAATCGAGCAAACAAGCTCACAAACGTCACCTCCCGTGGGCTTTATAAGCAGCAGAGACAAGCGATGTCTGCTACCTTCCGATTCTGCACTGTCGGGTAGACTTCTTGAAAGAGACATTTCACAGATGTGGAGCTTTTTTAAGAAAGTGTTGACTCGCATAGCGACACTCTTCTGTGTCCTGGACAGAGAAACTGCTGAACTAAGGAATCCAGAGCTCTCTAAAAGAAGTATTGCTCTGGAATAGAAACAGACGGTGTAGCGAATTAAATCATCTGAAATATGAATATTCATTTTAATTGATTACTGATTGATAATTCTAATGATGAATGAAAAATCTTTACATTTTACAAACAGCTGAATTCCAGAAATTCTTGGCTTGAAAACTGGACACACACACACACACACACACACACACACACACACACACACACACACACACACACGCATTGGGCAGTTAAGTCCAGCGGTAGGGTTGAAGATTTGAATCCTGGTCTGGTGGGTTCTCAAGTGACCTTGAGCATGAACATGACCTTCACATGTTGCCCACTACTCCATGTTTGTGTGTTCACTTCCCCGTGTGTGTAAATTCACTGGATGGTTAAATGCCTAGTGGCCATATTCACAATATCATCTCACTTAACTTTTTACAATACTCTCATGAGTCACATCATAGTGGGGTCCCGCAATTGACATATGTGTAAAACATTACATAACATCCTCCTAACCCCAACTTTAACTATCAAAATATTTACCTCCCCATTTACTCTACCATTAACCAAAACGTTTATAATTGTAATTTCAACCCTAAAATCCCTTTTTGACCCTCAATCAGTCCTTCAAAGTAGTGCGTCCAAGCAGAAGAACCCCAAAAGTGCCCATAGGTCTCAACTTTACTATACACTTTACTACAGTCGACTTTGTATAAGTGCAATCGAACTTGCACATAGGCAGAGTGTGTGTGCTAATACTGAGTGGACGAGTCACATGGATAACGACACTCGCACTACTTATTTAACTAAGTACTACAGCTATGATATTGCAATCATCAAAACAAAGTCTTCTGGTGACATTCAAAAAGATTTGACCACAAATGATCTCCATGTCCGTATCTTTTCTCCTACTTCACTCCCCCACAAACGCAGAACTGATTGTCGGAGCAGAAAACACGGACGTGCTGATCCAACGAAGCACACATTAATGACTAAGCACATAAAGCATTCATGTTTTAATATTTATTGAATAAAGTTTAGAGCAATGTCAAGGTGATTCAAAAAAATTACGACAAGTCATAAAATCATGACTAGGACGTTTATATTTTTATTACAGTCTATCAAGCTTGGCTTGTCTGTCGTTTTCTTTCATTTTGGCGTTTATGATATAAATGTGAAACAATGTGGTCGATAGATGCGCTTATTCTGTTTTTTAACCCCTATTTACCGCAACGCGTCAATGCACGTTGAATGCCTTATTTTCTGTTCTCCAGTCTCCTCCACGTGCGACTTCATCTACGAATGATTTTATTCACACCAATCAGCTCGAGCAGTCTGTAACACACCAGAGCTCGAGACGAGAAGCCCGTGTCTTGCGGAGCTCAAACTTCCAGTTTCCACTGCAGTCGCGCTTCTTAAAGGGCCAGAGTACAACTGAAATGATAATGTACGTTCACCTCTGAGAAAAGACTCAACAATACCTTAAAACAAATGAATACGAACTCAAATAAACAGGGTTACATTTAGTTCGGGACATTCCAGATGTCCCTTCCGGCCTCAGTCAAGTGTGCAGTTATCCAAACACAAACTATTTGTGTTTCTATGTAGACGGGAAAAACGAATGCTTGCAGTTTTGCGGTGATTGCAGTTATCAGAAGTTGATCGTATCATGGAGTTAAGCGACGGAGACGACTGTATTTACTTGATTTGTGACCCCAGTTTGACTTAAATGAAGACACACACTTAATTATTTAAATACAAATTAATTCACACAGTATATTTTAATTGTCATTTAATAAAATGCAATTCCGAAGCAGATTCACTCTTCATCTCTGTATATCTCGTCTTTACTCTTTGAATAAGCAGATAAGATGTCTGTGTGTGTGACAGTGATGGAGTCACACAGATAGAGAGACGTCAGTCATGGTGAGGTAAACTCCGCACTGTGTCCTGGTGTAGCAGGAGCAGATGGAGGATGGAGAAGTGATGACTTTATCCTGATGAGGAGAAGGTGGAGGAGGTCACGTCCCACGGGCAAAAATCCGCTCGAGTTAAACACACACACACAGCTCGGATCAGTTTTGTTACCGCAAGATCACATTTTATCCATATAGAAGATATCATCTAAAAAAATAAAACAAGCAAAGAAAAAGTGCAACCATTTTTATGCTGCTGTTATGTTGACATTTTATAGTCATGTGCTCTTATTATACTGATACACTAGACAATATATTTCCATTTGATGGCTCCTTACTTGAAATGTGGGAAACAAGGAAAGCTTATATTTACGCACACGTATTTGAACCCCCAAAAAAGTTTTGCATCTGAAATTAAAATTAAAAGGGTGCTTATTTTTCCATGCCCATTTTTCTGTTTCATTGGTGGGCATAAACACGGTATGCCCACCTATGAAAGTGAAAATGAGCATAGACAAATTTAATGGATGATTTATGGCCTAAATTTTATACAAAAGAGCATTTTCAAAGTACCTGCTGTAGTAATGTGGTGTACATTAGTTTATTGTAGAAATTTACCATGATACTTCAAAGAAGTTTGCTCCTCTTACATTGTTTCCTCTGGATCTCCTCCCACAGCCAAAAAAACACATGTTCACAATTACCCATGACGCGAGTAAGTGTGTGTGTGTGTGTGTGTGTGTGTGTGTGTGTGTGTGTGTGTGTTTCCTGCTCTGTGATTGGTTGGCCACCAATTTAGAGTGTGTCCCACATTCAGGCCCAGAGGTGCTGCTTTTTTCACCAGCTCCTCTTGATTTAGAAATGAAAAAGTGGTTCAGAAAATGGATGGTTGGATGGATGGTTGAACAGAATTTCACCTAATCAAAAAATGTGGTTTTAAATAAAAATGTATTTCTGTTCATATATGAGCCCTTGAAGTGTGACGTGTACAAAATACAACTTACACTAAACACAGCTCAAAATAGAACGCATTACTGCTACATTACTGAACATTAATGCTAGATACTACTCAAAAGATAATAGATAATAAACAACATCAGTGTTAGATTTCAAGGTAAAGCAGGAAGTTCATTGTTCAGCTGAAATAAAGGGTAAGGCACTTAAGATAAAATGTGTCTGCTAAATGAATGAAGCAATTAACTGCATGTTTTCTTTCATTATGAAATTTACATTTTCATCAATATGCATAAACTAAACAAAAAAACGGTTGGCTTTTAAAAATGAAAATTCTTGTTTATTTTGCCATCAGGATTTGTGTTCATTTCGATAAAGAACATTTTTTTTGCTATACAAATGGATGACGTTTCAAACTTTTGCACAGCCTGGATGTAAACGATATCCAGAAACTAAGGGAAAAAAAGAAAGCAAAAAAACAACAACAACATTTAAACCACATTGTACTTTGCATGTATATACAGGGTTTCTGCGGGTGCTTGAAATCATTGAAAATGCTTGAATTTCAGTTATATGTTTTTAAGGTCTTAAAATTGATTGCATTTTAAATTAGGTGCTTGAAAATGCTGGAAGATTTAATTATTCTTATCTCACAACAAGCAACTGTCTGATTAGAGAAGATGGAACAAAAATATGTGAGGAGCCCAAAATTCAAACTGCGCCTCTACTGAAGTAGTGACAGGAAGTTCGATTCTTTTAACTGAGTCGGATATTTTTCTCTGAAACAAGTGAATGAAACATGTCATTTGTGCGTTTTTTTTTATTTTTTTCCATTTACATTTTGTTCATCTGTTTGATATATATCGACTGTAAAGAAACTAGACTAGACATACAGTGATTAATCCAATTCCTATTACAATTTTACTTGTGTTTATTTTTGCATACTATCTCTTTAAATATGATTAAATTAACTTTGATTTGAATTTTTAGGCAGACCTTTAAATATATATTTTACCATGGACTGTGAAAGTGCTTGAATTTGACTTTTCAGAAACTGTATATATCCTTGATGCCCATAGTTTGAATCCGTTCATTATTTTATTTTACAGTCTGTAAACTTTATATACAGACTGAGCTACTGAGAATAATTTAATTTGTAACATACTTTTTTAGTCAATCATACATTGATTCTGTTTATTCTTTATACTTATTTTATATTTTGTAGCACTCTGTGATTTCTGTGCAATTGTAACATGCATGATAAATGCAATTTATTATGATTGTTTTTCTTGCTCTTCATGTTCCTGACCAGTCTTGTTCTTGACTAGTTGGCTTTATGGCAACGTTAACTTTTATTTAGCAGCATTCAGTTTGTTTTTGCAATTTTTTTTTTTTTCAAACAAAAGTCTCGTCTCTGTATTGGGTCTGAGCTCCCTGAATCCCAACTCGTAACATCAGCTAGATGTCTTTTGAAAAAAGTCTGGATCAATCCAAACTTTTCAGCCCGATATGTCCTTGGGTACAAACTTCTGATGCCTAATCATTAGTCCATGCTTCTTCAGAAGATCTTTACTCTCCATCAGAGTTCCTGGGCCATTGGTGTGGTGAAGCCTTGGTGTGACACATGCTGTCAGGACGATGTGAACTCATCAGTCTCGCACTAACTACACACAACCTCAGCTCTGTGGAGCTTCTTCCAAGATCGCGATGAAAGCACAGTTGTCTCCAACATGCTGAATAATTGAGCGTCTACATCAGAATCGCCCTCGTTCACAGACGCAGAGAGAGAGAGAGAGAGAGAGAGAGAGCGATGCTGGAATTTAAGGACACTTTGCTTTTCAATAATAAAGCGAGGATCTGGCTGGATGTGTGGTTCTGGCCAAATATCCTATGCAACCTTGAACACTCCCAAATGTGTGTGTGATTTAAAATGCTTTTTCTCAGATTATGTGGACAACATTTGCATGATGATCCACCATCACAGGCTTTTCTCCATGTTTCCACATGGTCAGATTTCTGTGGTGCGTTTGTCCTTGTGAGAAGGGCAGGTTGTTTCACACACTCCACATCTGACAGAAAGCGATTGGTGCAGAGAAGCAGAAAAAAATCTAATGTTCAAAAAAAGTGAACTACCTGTTATTGTAGGAGCATGATTTAGAATACCGTATTTACGCGAATATAAGCAAATTTTTTTTTTTTTTGATGCTCAAAAAATTGAGGGGTGCTTATAATCGCATATATCAAATATGTGCGTATATTCACGCCCATTTTTTTGTATTTCATTGTGCGTCTTTAAGTAATGCGTAGGCAGACGTGCATACAATAAAAGCTTTTATTGGCTCAATAACAGAAATAAAGAAACAATAGACACGCCGCGACACTTAACAGAGTCAAAATAACACCGGAAGAAGATTAAACTAAATACAATCATTAATATTACAACAAACAGAATCTACAAACCACGACCGGGTTAGCTTAGCTTAGCGCTAACAAACACTTTAATGTGTAATTGCACAAAGAGTCAAAACAGTTGAAAATGAAGAACACGGGCAAGAAGTAAAAAATCCAAGGAAGAGGCACAATCAAAATGCTCGGTCTTCACACAGCGTCGGATAAACAGAGCTCGACGGGCCGCTCGCAGTTGCTTTGTGCATGTGCGGACTGGTGCAAGGACTCTTGGAAAATGAAGTTCTGACCATTAGAATCGACATTTTGCTTAAAATCAAAGTCGTATCATATGATACGAACCACAAGTTAGGTTTGATAAATAAAGAAAAAAATTGTATGTTTAGGAGAATATTAACGTAATTCAACCATAAATGTAAAACACTTATATTTGCTTTTTTTGGGGGCGCTTATATTCACGTAAATACGATAAATGCTAATTTTCTTGTTATTTGTATTAAGTGTGCTTTTATTATTTTAACTGTCATATGTCGGATGGTTTGTTGAACAAATTAAGTTATTCTATCTATTTCTATATTCATCATTTGACTTTTCAATTACTGTATATCTTCTATTCTTAATTCTTTAACCGTTGTATGTATCCTTTTTCTTTCTTCCGTTTAGTCTCTTTTACACTCTTTTTTTTTTTATTCTATACCTTTTTTCTTCTATACCCATTCTTTTCTATTCTTCTATACCCGTCTTTTCATTTGTCCCCATTTAGAGTTCAATTCTACCTTTTTATCCCCAATTCATTCTTCAATTTTGTTCCCATCAACTTATTTTTTCAATCTTTCATCAATAAATATTTTCATTCTTACCTGCATGTTGTTACCGTCTTCTCCATTGCCATTGCAATCCCCTTCCATTTTAATCTTATCTTTCATTCATTGCGTTCTCTTAACTATTTCCTTTCTTCTTCAATGAAACAATGTATAAGTCATAGGAAAAGCATGAACTTAAACATCACATCAAGTGTGTATGCAAGTTAACACATTAACAGTCACATAAAACAGATCCATTTAATAGTAACTTCAAATGTAACTTTTTAAATCCTGTTGCTTTGTGTTATTTCTCAGATGAAGTCTGCCGGAGCTGGTGACGAAGGACTTTTTACAGAAAGCTACTGTAACATCTGCAATGCCCAGCTGATCTCAGAGTCCCAGCGTGTTGCACACTACGAGGTGAGTCCGCACCCTCGCTCTTCCTCACTTCAAGCTGAAAGCCAGGCTCATCAATTGAACATCAGGGACGTAATATACATTTGCTACCTAAATGCTTCTCTCATGAATCTTTCAGGCTGCTTTTAAAGTAGTAATGCAGTCCAGCTCGGACCAACAACTTATTTTAATAAGTAACCCAATGATTGAGCATTAAATAATCATCCTCCTCTATTATTCACTGCTCTCACATAGGACTGTGCGTACCAAATCACAAGATTAACGGACGCACTAATGAGGACAAAGTCTTTGGCACATAATCAGTGGCGCTGAGGGGACGTATCGGTCCAAAAGGATTGTCTGGTCAGATTAGTTTACCGAGCTTCTGGAGACGCCTGTGAGCTGTAGATACTGATACTCTGACACTGAGCAAGAGGTTTGATTGGTGTTTCGCTTCTATTGGTTCTGTGGATGTGACACTGAGTGATGTCATGTTTATACAGGGTGATTATTGCGCAGGTGTGTCTTTCAGGGTTCTTACGGGTTCTTAAAATCCTTGAAAATGCTTGAATTTCTTTAATGTGTTTTCAAGGCCTTGAAAATGCTTGGATTTTAAAATGAAGTGCTTGAAATTATACAGTGGAATCAGAATAAGTGCACGTCCTTGGGACCGGATTCCTCTCTATGTCTGGTTTCACGAGACTTTTGATTCACAAACTTTGAGAGAGAGAGAGATAAATAAAAAAAGTGAGTCTGTGAATAAACAGGTCGTGATCACTATGATCCAGGTCTGATTAAAAGTTCAGAAAGTGGGAAGCATGAGACCTTTGTTGTTGCAGTGTTCATGTCTTAGTTACATTTTGTTAACTAAAACACACTTTGCTAAAAATGAAGAAGAATGGCAGATGTATAATTTCTTATTTTAAATTAAGTTAGAATACAAATGTTGCCTAGAATGTTGGTGAGGTCTGCAAAATGTAATGTCCCTTTTTTTCCACCAATACCTCAAAACTTTCCTGCAAAATGGTAATGTTTCATTTTGTTTGTGTTTAGGCATAGTTTTAAATATACATTTTAACACAACTGTATGGTGCTGGAAAATATTTGAACATTGAAAGTACTTGAAAAGTGCTTGAATTTTACCTTTCAGAAAGTGTAGGAACCCTGGCCTTAGTCCGACTATGATAAAAAGCCAAGAAAAGGCTTTCGATCTTCAGTTCCTTCTCTAATAATCCACTTGACTCCAGTACGTATACTTTTGATTCCATCCTTCCTAATTTTATAACTCAATTAACTCTTTAATTTCTTCTGCCTATTCTTTGGCAGAATGAAGAATTGGCATATTCTTCAATTCTTTATTCGTTAAGCTCTTCTTTTGTATACTTGCATCTTATTATAATTACATAATATTTTCTGCTTTATTTCAACCTGAGAATTCTAGTAAAGTGGAACACATGACGAATGGAAATATTACCAATACATTAAACATTTAAAGATTAAACACAAAAATAATAAATGTCAGCCCCCTGAGAAATAAAATTTTAAATAAAATGCAAAAAAGACATTGTAAGACCCCCACCCCCCCAATCAAATAACACACACACACACACACACACACACACACATACACACACACACACACGCACACTCATGCTGCTTTTTGTTTTAATGAAGAATAATTGCAGATCATTTACATCATCCAAACCCTCCAAAAAAGTGTATTCCGTGATCTCTCCTTCCTCTAAAACCTTCAAAGGGAATTTCTCCCACGTGAACGTGTCGCCTGTCTTTCTGCTTCTGCTCTGGTCTTTAGTTAATTTCCCGAGTAGCAATGAGCCTCTTTATCTCCTCTTAATACTAAACTGTGTACTTGACTGGCGTAATCCAGTCAAACCGCATCCAAAATCAAGCAGGGTGAAACACGTTTTCCTTTTCTCTGAACAGTATGTGTGCAAACTCTCCATCAGGCCTGTAAATTCCGCATAGCTTTTTTTTTCCATTTCTGGGTCACAGGGAATAATTTAAGCGTGACGGCAGAACCAACCAATCACAGAACGGCACACAGGAAAACACATTCACACTCTCGTCTATGGTCAATTTTCCAGTCTGATTTCTTGCTGGGATTATCATTAATACATGCTGGCGAAGTTGTGGCCTGGAGTAGAGACTTTTTTGCCACTAGGTTGTAGGATCGAATCCCAGACTAGTACTGTAGTAGCCACACAAGTGTCCTTGGGCAAGACATTAAACCCGATCTGCTCATTCAGTAAGTCGCTTTGGATGAAAGTGTCTGCCAACTAAATGTAGTAATGTAAATGCATTAAAAATACATAAAGACATACACAGATATACTCTTACGAGCTTAGGGAATTTGTGCAATAATTCATGTGCTTTTTTATATATATATATATATTTTTTTTTTTTTTAACATACCATCCATTACAAAATGTTTTCTCTATCAATCCATCATAGTACTTACACCATGACCAATTATTTTATTGTTACCTGGATCAAATATATTGTCTGTAGGATGCCTTTTACATGCTGTTTTGGCTTGTTGTAAGCATTAAATTTTACTGAATTAAACACTTCAACTAGAGGTTTTAAAGATTATGAATGTAAAAGGGCAGCGTCTGATTTGTGAGAATTTGTACAGGCTTCTTGACGAGAGTTGTAATATAATCTGTAGATTACTCTTTATTTTTGTTGATTTTCATTTATTTTGTGAATTAATGAATTTATTAATTAATAATTAACACATTGTACCAATAAAACACTGAAGTGAGAGTTGCTGGAAATGAGCCTCTACACACTTGATCCACACGTGTAGATTTTGAACCAAAAACCAGACATTTACAGCTAGAATATTAGAATATTAGAATAGTTATTTAGCATTGTATAGAGTGTATTTCTGATTATTTTAAAGCTATTTCCACTGACAAAAACACTGCTTTTCTTTAAAAAATGAGGACATTTCATAGTGACCCCAAATTTTGAACGATAGTGTGTATCTGATTCTTCAGTGGGGTATGACGCTGTAAGACCCCCTGTCACCCGTCTGGCCCACCTTGCCGATTTGAAACGTAAGCAGCTGTGAAAGCTTCGAATGTTCCCATGAATTATTCACAGATCAAGTGACTGCCAAACGCTGGAACCCTTGCATTCCTATGAAATAATCAAAGTGTTTGGGTGGAGTAACAGAAGCCAGGAGTTAATATTCCATGCAGCGGCAAGAGTAGATTAGAGCCCGAGTGAAAACAGCAGACTATTTACCATCACACTCTTCTAGCTGCACTGGGAATTGCTGGAAAAGATTCGCTGGAAGTGCAGATGTTGATCATTATCTCAGTATATTCTACAGTAGGTCTCACACTTCTCCTACTTGAGGGAAATCTTTAAGTTTATTACAAACTTTAAAAATGTCCAATATAATTGACAAAGTGCTCGTTACAAATTGCATTTTAATTCTATCTATCTATCTATCTATCTATCTATCTATCTATCTATCTATCTATCTATCTATCTATCTATCTATCTATCTATCTATCTATCTATCTATCTATCTATCTATCTATCTATCTATCTATTAGTGTTGTCAAAAGTATCGATATTTCGATAAGTATCGATACTGAAAAATCTGATATCGATACTATTTGCGCTTCCGGGTCTTCAAGTTTGCGCATGCGCACGAAGCCGATGGAGGCGGCAGATCATTATACAAGCGCTGATACTAAATCACGCAAACACCTCGCGAACCGAGACACAGACGTGTAGAAAGAATTTCGGGAAGTTAGTAACTGTTTTCATTATTAACACGTATGTTATGAAGTCTTGTTTTGCCCCGTTAACGCAGTGAAATACAACTTATACGCGCGGTCTACCGAAATAGAAAATATTATGCGCGGATTTCACCCTTTCTCTCAAAAATAAACAGCAGAGACACAAGCGCGGTAATTGAAATAACATTTATGACGTGAACTAAATACTTTCAGAAAATGGCCATAAGCTAATCTGGTGCTGCTGTCCCGTTCACACACGCAGGCGCAAGAGCGGCTCTCTCTCTCTCCCTCCCACACACACGCACGCAGGCGCGAGCGGCTCTCTCTCCCTCACACACACACACACACACACGCACGCAGGCCCGAGAGCGTGAGAGCTGCTCTATTAACTTCTGTATCTCTCTGTGGCGCGGGGCTTCACAAAGGAACGATACACACGGTGGATTTCGAACGTAGTATATTTTCTCAAAGCACCAGTCAGCATTAGCGTTATCTTCTTGGGAGAACTGTGACATGTTTGCCTTTTTTCTTTTGTTTTCAGTAATCATGCGAAGCACATTTGAATTTATTTAGAGTACTGTAGGTGTCTATGCGCTGATCAATAATGCTGTTTAATCAAATCCCGAATCTAAATCAGTTTATATAAATACTGCTGTTCAACTTTAAGCAGATCCCTACCACAAAATACCAACTGGTATATTAATACAAGTTTGACAAGTAAGCTTATTAATTTTAAATAATTCATCTAACAATAAAAACATACAAAAATGTTTCTAAATTTGTAATATTTCTTTGAAAGCAACATGAATCTGCAGT
>MU204446.1:2819471-2870684 GCA_017309775.1 Paedocypris sp. Pulau Singkep
CTATCTATCTATCTATCTATCTATCTATCTATCTATCTATCTATCTATATCTGGCTATCTATCTATATCGGTCTATCTATCTGTGTGTTTATCTATCTATCTATCTATCCATCCATCCATCCATCCATCCATCCATCCATCCATCCATCCATCCATCCATCCATCCATCCATCCATCCATCCATCCATCCATCCATCCACCTGTCTATCTGTCTGTCTGTCTGTCTGTCTATCTATCTGTGTCTATTTATCTATCTATCTATTTTTCTGTCTGTCTGCCAACCTTTCTATTCACTTATTATAATATTTTTTCATTTAATCATGAATCATTTAATCTGTCTGTTAATTGTATTGTCTGTCTTTCTGTCTACCTCTAATAATCATTTTTTCAACCTGCATGGCTATGTCTGTCTGTCAACCATTCTATTTACGTACATTGAATAACTTCTCTCTCAGTCTGTCTATTTGGTCTGCCATTATGTCCGTCTGTCTGTTTGCATGCCTGATCAATGTATCCTTCTTTTAATGTATCTATTACTATAGCTGTCTTTCTTTTTTCCTCTTAGTCATTGGCATGTTTTTCTGTCTTCTATCTACATTTCTTCTCGTCTATTGTCATCTTCAATCGTTATAGCAACTGTCTGTTTAGCTTTTCATTTTATCAATTCATTAATCTATAACAAAATTAATGAATCAAAGCAATCATAGAATTGATAGCACATATACAGACCACTACAGTACATTAATAAATACAAGAAAAACAGAAAAAAATTAAATAAACACAATTGTGTGCACGCTAACAATGTTTTGTCTTTCTCTGTTTTACACGCAAACACACACATACACAGAGTAAGAAACACGCCAACAAGGTGCGACTGTTCTACATGCTCCACCCAGAAGATGGAGGTCCGCCATCTAAGAGACTGAGACCAGACAACCCGGTATGTCCAACTCATACAATCACAAGTCTGTCCGTTTCTTTTTCGTTTACATTTTTCGTTTAAAAAACCAAATGTTTTATTTAACTTGTATTTGTACAGTGATGACAATAGCTGACATGTTTTAGATACGAATTGTGTGTATTGGTTACTTACACAGTTTCACGTTTCTCAGTTATTCTGATTCGTTGGTAATTAAACAATGTTTCAATAGCAGGTACAGTAGGAAAAACACTTAGAATTAATAAGTGAAAACATGCACAATATTTGCGACTTTCTAACATTAAGGCATTCAAACATTTTTGCGGATTAGTACTGAGAGATTTGCATGTCAATAAGGAATTTCTTCATTCACACGTGTTGCAATTGCTTCGATGCGCAGAAATAGAGACACACCCAAAACCAACACATTTTTTGTGAGGTTGTGTGGGTCTTTTATTTTGCAAGATCAATTTAAGAGGCGTGTCTGATTGATTTGAGAAGTGACAGAACCCACCAATCAGCTTGTACTCAGTGTGTATTCTTACACATGCAAAACATCTGACAGATGTGCAAAAAAAAAAAAAATCTGCAGAGAATAAATAACAATCAATTTGTTGGATCTTCCACATCGTCTCTGCGTGACGTCACTTCCCATTCATTCATAGCCAACACGCCCACTGATGCTGATTGGCTGCTTGAATTGACCATCAAAATTACGAACTGAGTTTGCAATTTTGACCAACTTTGAAAATGTAATTTGCGTAGGACATTTGTGAAGTCAAAGCGATAGAAACGCATTCGTAAGCACTTTTCCTTTTGAATTTGAACTTTTTTTAAAATTTTGTCCGTATTATTGCTGTCAATGTCAGGAACGAATTATCTTTCTGATCTGATGGAGACTGGTATTCTGACAGTTTTGGCCACTATTTTGATTTATTTGCATGCCCTGTCATAATTTCCCACTCGTTCTGCTATCAATACTATCTCATTAGTTCTTAGTCTAATCTCTTCATCTCAACAAATTGTTATCCTTCGCATGTATTCAGTTGTTTTTACTCCCACTGGTTTTCATTACTGGTTATTATCAGTAATGTGTTCGCTCGCCTTCAATGCCCTTTGTTGGATTATTCATTAAGTTCAAGTTTATTTATACGGCGCTTTTCTTAATCCCAGACCAACGCAAAGTCGCTATGTGGATATTAAATGTATTAATTCTTTGTTGAATCCATGTGTGGCCTAGTGGTAGCGGGACATACAACTAATACAACATAGGAAACATGCTACTGGTTTACAAAATACAAACATACAAAATGCTACTCTTTAGAATTCCAGTATTTGAGACTCCACAACTAAAATGTTCATGAACAAGACACTTAAATCGATTTGCTGAGTTACATTGGGTGAAACACTCTTTTTAAAGAATGTCAAGTACAGTAAAATAATTGTATATATATTTCTGGTTTGTGGCCTTTTATAGCATGTGTGTCTAGATGATTCTAACCAAAGATCTAGTGAGATGTTTTTGTTCTGAGTCAAGTTAAGTGAAAGCTTTAGAAAATATTTGTTAAGTTAAGTAGCATATTTTGTTTATTTTTTTGTTTATTCGGGTTAATTGTTGATCTATTTTGTATACTTAATCAGTCACATTGGATGAAACGCTCTTTTTTAAGAATGTCAAGTACAGTAAAATAATTATATATATATATATATATATATATATATATATATATATATATATATATATATATTCCTGGTTTGTGGCCTTTAAAATCAATGTGAGTCCAGATGATTCTAACCAAAGGTCTAGTGAGATGTTTTTGTTCTGAGTCAAGTTAAGTGAAAGCTTTAGAAAATGTTTGTTAGGTTAAGTAGCATTTTTTGTTTATTTCTTTTGCTCATTTTGGTTAATTGTTGATCTATTTCGCATAATTTTTCTTGTTGAAAAGTATTTATTTATTGTCTGTGTGGCCATGAGTGAGTGAGTGAGTGAGTGGGTTTATCAATATGACTATTAGGGACCATGTACAAATTGTGAATGCGAAGTGAAGACACACAAACCCGGAGCAGTGGGCAACCTTAAATAGAGGTGTCTGGGGGCATGTATGGGTCAGAACCCAATATACTGGAATTTGACAACTGGATGGTGGGTTCATATCTCTACTGCTGGACCACAATTTAAACAGAATCAGTTTGCCTCTATCAGTTGCCCAATGAGGCTTTTGTTTTGCATTAGATATTTATTTTTGGCCAATAATTAATTTTTCAGGCAGTTTGTGCTTGTGTGGGTTTCCTCTGATTCCAAAACATTTGTTCAGGAGAAATAGAATATGAGACATCGTGTGTGAGTGTGTGAATGTTTGAACGTGTGTCCTGCTCTGTGATTGGCCATGAGTTGCTGTGATTGGTCAAAGGTCCTTAAGACCCTAAAGACCCTAAAATGGAAAATGTGTTCTCCATCACTCCACAAATGTATAATCTGTGATCTACATCTGGAATTGCACATTTCTTTTATGTATTCTTTAGCTTTAAACACACTTTTTCCCAGTCACATCTTGATGATATTTTACAGTCAAGATCTGACACGTATTAAAACACCAATGGAATTCATGACATGTTTTTTTTTCAGCAAAGCTGTTAGATTATCACTGCATGAAACATTCAGACACAATCCTCCCAGACACCATTTGTTAGAATGGTCTGTGTACCAGTAAAGCGCTCATTAGTGCGGCTGATTATGAATGAATCTGTTTGGGACCAGGCATTTCTCAAGCCGAGGCTCTTTTGGATCGGCAAGAGGAGCCGGTGCACAAATCAACTAAGATAACAAAGCCCTTTACAAAGTGATGGATGGCATTATCTGCAGTGTCAGCACATACAGAGCAAGAACATATAGACATTATCAAAAAAGACTAATCGTACTCCTCTGGGCGGCTTTATTTAAGAATTTCAAGACAGATCACCGTAAAAGCGGAGAAAGAAACAGCCTGTCAACGTTCTCTACACTTAAAAAAAATCCATTATATTTTTTGCACACATTTTCTGTATTTTGCCTACTAAATTCCAAGCTATTCCAATCTATCCTAAGAATAAGTAAAGTGAGTGGGTTGTAAACCGCTATCGAGTTGTGCCACAATATGGTTTTTGCAATATTGTGGATACCGTCACACATTCATGAATTGAATTTTATACATTATACACTTTTATACAGTAAAACACAGTTGTGTTGTTACAACTTTTAATGACAACACGGAGACATTGGTAATTGAACGGCGAAAGCGTTGTAACAGGCTGAATTAT
The DNA here is from genome assembly GCA_017309775.1 of Paedocypris sp. Pulau Singkep. Taxonomy (NCBI): domain Eukaryota; kingdom Metazoa; phylum Chordata; class Actinopteri; order Cypriniformes; genus Paedocypris; species Paedocypris sp. Pulau Singkep. Next base: position 2,823,688 of record MU204446.1, read on the forward strand.
AAGATCACACCGTGATGTCTGTGTACTGTGTCTTTAAGAGCGACTCGAATAAGAAAGAGAATCGTAAAGACGCACATGCAGCGCTGTTTCTGCTTTTTTTTAATCAAAGTGGTTTGTGAACGTTTGTTTCACGCAGCGTTTGGGTTCAGACTCACGGTCCGTTGCGATTGCGCAAGAGAGAGAGAAAGAAAGAAAGAAAGCGTGACAACGTAAACTATCTGACTCTCTCTCTGTTTTTTTCTCTGTCTCCCTCTGTCTGTGTCTGTCTCTCTCTCTCTCTCTCTCTCTCTCTCTCTCTCTCTCTCTCTCTCTCTCTCTCTATATATATATATATATATATATATATATATATATATATATATATATATATATATATATATATATATATATATGTTTCTCTCTCTGTCTCTGTTTCTCTTTCTGTCTCCCTCTGTCTGTCTCTCTCTCTCTCTATCTCTCTCTCTCTTTCTCTCTCTCTCTCTCTCTCTCTCTCATTTTTCGAATAAACGTCAGGGCTACTACGTTTAAAAGATATACTGTATTAAAAATGGCAGATACTTATCTAGGTTACTTGATATGCCCCAGCATCTAATTTCTTTAAATAAAGTTACAATACAAATTCTGTGTACAAACAATGTCATTAAAGTAATCAAAATGTAATGTGCCCCCCCCCCCACTCAAATCGCCCTCTTCTACTTTCTAGATTTGTTTTATTTGCTAGAATGTATTTATTATTTTGAGTTTGGTTTCCTAGTCCCTGTCGCCTTTCTGCTTGCTCGCTGCTTATTGTCATTGATAGACCATTTTCATTCTGTTTATTTCGTAAAGTACTTTTGTAAAGCCAATTATTTTTTTACTTGAATGAATTTGTCAAAATGGCACCATATTGAAATTGTGCTCCGCTTCCATCAAGTGACGTTACACACTCAGTGAAGTGACACACACAAACCCGGAGCAGTAGGCTACCATAGGCCGCACCCGCAGGGCATGTGGGAGTCAGTATCTTGCCCAACAACACGTTGTAGAACCAGCCAGAGCAGAATTCGAACCTGCAATCTCTTGGACAACTCCAAATCCCTTCACGTTTCATGAACGTTTAAAGTGAGTCACACAAGCATGTCAGACTCAAATCTAGGAGGATGTAATTGTCTCTCTTCCCACTGGATCTGTTCTGGCTGTTGAGATGTTCCAGCTAAATTGGAGCTTTAGGATTTGCCATTCATATTTTCTCTCACAAGTATCATCCCATGACATGATCATTGCATCCGCGTCTCTTCGGTTAAACACCTTCTTGCATGTGTTGTGCTCAAAATCACGTATTCACTCCCTCATTCAACATTTACCAGCTGAATATGAGCAAGCATGTAAGAGCAAATGAATCCAGACAGCGTGAGCACTGTTGTGCTTTGTGGATGATGCCGGAGTCATGTAGAATCTCCACTAACAGAAAATAAGTAGAAAATAAATCCAACTTGAAATCCCTACAGACAGAGACAATTCCTGGTATTGAACTTTACCATGACATTCTTAACTTGTTTTATGTGTTAACTTAGCATTGAATTACCGTATTTATGCGGACATAAGCACCCGCTTTCTTCGAATTTTTGATGCTGAAAAACTTTGGGGTGCTTATAATCGGCGATTTCCAATATGCGCGTAAATATAAGCCCCCATTTTTCAGTATTTCAAGTCAGGAACAATCACAAATAAACAGAAACACGTCGTCTTTATGCGTCGTTGCGCGTGTGCGTGTATATAATGTTACACAATGGTCCGTAGGCAGACGTGCATTCAGTATAAGCTTTTTTTGGCTAAATAACAGAAATAAAGAAACATTAGACACGCCGCGACACTTAACAAGGATGAAATAACAATGGAAGAAGTAAGATTAAACTAAATACAGTACAATAATTTATAATACAACAAACAGAGACTTTAAACCATGATTGGGTAGCTTAGCGCAACCAGCTCCAATGTGTCATTGCAGAAAGTGTCGAAACAGTCGGAAATGAAGAACACGCGCAAGAAAAAAAAAAAATCCAAGGATCAGACACAATCAAAACGTGTGGTCGCTGCACAGGGGATAATAATTCGTTATGATCCTTTTCACACGGCGTCGAATGAAGAGCTTGAAATAGGCCTGACCTTGAAAAACGCTTTGTGGTGTCTGACTGGAGAGCAAAGGATCTCAGGAAATTAAGTCCTGACCACTAGAATGGACTTTGTGTTATACAATATGATAGTAAAACAATATCAAAATGATACAAGTCACAAATTAGGTTTGTGAAATAAAGAAAACAAATTCATGTTTAAGAGTATTAACGAAATTGAACTAAGAACCACAAACATTTTTTTTTTTCATATTTTGCGCCTGAAAAATCTGGGGGGTGCTTATATTTGCTGGGTGCTTACAGTATTATCAGGTAAATTACATATATCTTTGTTTTATTTTATACATAGGTGACACACACACACACACACACACATTTATTTATTTATTACGGCATCAATATAGGCATGTACATTAGATTTACGTATTAATATTTTTCTATTTGTCTTTCTGTTTTTTTTATATCAGGTTTTTAATTCTTATACATTTACTGACTTAATTTTTTTAGTTATTATAATCCGTCCCAAACTAATGTGACTTTTCTTCTTCTGGCTTTTATTTTTAGCTTGTTTTCACACCCTTTCCAACGCATCCACAGAGGAACAAGAAAGTGGAAGCGAGATTTAAACACACTCATTATTAAATGCTTTTTGTTAACTGCAGTACAGGACCACACACACACACACACACACACACACACACACACACACCCACACACATACACACACGCATTCACACACCAGCACTTTCACTTACATATGCTTGCATACTTTTATTAACCTAAAATAGGTCAAATGTAAATGCATGCAAACAGATGTGTGGGGCACAAGTCAGAAGCAAGGGAGAAAATTGTTCATTTGAATGAAAACCCAAGAGGAAAAATGAAATAGACTAGTACTCCGTAATGAGTTTTTACAAATCTCGAATAAATAAAAGATTTCATGTTCAACTGAGCGGAAATTCAATTCCAGCATTTTACAAGGTTTATTTTATGCTCATCGGTTTATTCGTACCTATATTCTGAGGTCTACTTTAGTACGTATGTGTGTACAGGTTTACAGTTATATAATATATATAAATTAAATTTTAGGTTACACTCTTAATAAAAACAGGACAATGTGTAAAAAATGTGAAGCGCCTTGTGCCTTCTTTTTTACAGTTCTAAAACAAACTGTAACTTAATACGTACTTGTCAATCTAATATGAAACAAATATCAACATAAAGCTTAGAATGTCTGTTTTTAAATATACGTGCAAACAGAGACTTGATCGTACCGAAAATTCGGACGAGCAAGTTATTTGCAGTTGAAAAAAGGGAAAAGCTGGTCGAATCTCATATGCAGTTTCTGAAGATGAGTTTTAATAAGTCCATTTAGGAACATTCAAAACACCGCAGACAGAATCCAAAGTGTACATAAACACTTTTTATTATAATGATTATAATGAGCCGCACCTGGTGACACAAACACTGCTGTCTTGGGCATATTCATTACACATACACAAACTGAAAGTGAAAAAAACGTAAACAATAACAGCGTTGAAAATAATGGATGCGATTAAGCATTTGAAATTTATTTTGTGCGTGAACGTGTTAATTTTGACAGCCCTAATATACATACTGTACTGTACCTTTAGCATTACAGTTAAGTCAGTTTTTCCTGCTCAAGTGGGGCTTTTTTGAATGCAGGTGTAAGCTGACCTTGCTAAAAAGTATATATAATTTATGTATATGTCTGCCCTCACCATGAAATGCTGAATTTACTGTTATAAATGTGGAAGGAGGGCACAACTGTATTTGTCATTCCAAGGTCTGGTGAAGCGAACAACAGTGACACCTGGACAGTAAAGGTGTCGCTATATGGTGACAGATGAAACTTGCTATTACATTCCGCCATTTACAAGATTCAGTGGAAAAGTGGATGAGTGGATGTTTTCTTTCAACTTATAAAGTTGTACTCTGTTCTTTACTACTGTACTATAGTAGTTGGAATTGGAAGCATTTCTTGATTTAAACCAAATTTAAAATGTAATTGAAAGACGTAAATGATTTAAAAAAAAAGAAAAAAACTTTTAATTGTCATGCACTTATTAGAAATTCAATTATTCTAACAAAGAAAGAAGGAATGAATGAAAGAAATGTAGAAAAACAGAAAGAAAGAAAGAAAGAAAGAAAGAAAGAAATATATAGACAGACATAGAGCAAGAAAGACAACAAGAGAGAGAGAGACAGAAAGAGCAAGAAAGAAAGAATTATATAGAGACAGACAAAGAGATAGAACAAGAAAGACAAAATGAGAGAGACGGAAAGAGCAATAAAGAAAGAAAGAAAGAAAGAAATATAGAGAGACAGACAGATAGAGCAAGAAAGATAAAGAGAGAGAGACAGAAAGAGCAAGAAAGAAAGAAATAGATAGAGACAGATAGATAGAGCAAGAAAGAAAGAAAAAAAGAAAGAAATATAGAAAGACAGACAGTTAGGGCAAGAAAAACAAAAAAAGAGAGAGAGAAAGAAAGAAAAGCAATATATAGAGATCTAGACTGATAGACGACAAATAGAGAGACGGAAAGAAAGAAAGAAAGAAAGAAAGAAAGAAAGAAAGAAAGAAAGAAAGAAAGAAAGAATATCCCGTGGTGTTGGTCAGGCTCCTCAGCTTTTAAGTGCTTCGGCGGGTTTGGTTTAGTTTTTCAAACAGAGTGAACAAGGTGAAAAAACAGACCTGTCAATACCAATAAAGAGTTTATCTCGGACAACGGAAGTCAACCAGACTTCTGCCCCGAGGAAGCCAGGCAGAGAGATGTCAGGAAATTTATTTGACAGAATACCCACAGAGAGATGGAGCCGAGGTGCTGGGAGAAGTGATGGAGAAAAGAGAGGGATCCAAGCAGAGAAATAGACTCTCACCGTCAGCGGAAGAACAGACACTTTGCTGATGGAGTATCCCTCCCAAGTGGAGCGTTGCTGGACGGGCTGGAATGATTTTGTTCGGAAAAGCATACGAAAAAAAGCATTACGAAAAAATTGCAAAATAAGGTTCTCTTTCATGAATTAAAGTTGTATTCGGTCCCTTTGATGACTGATTTGGTCCCACTTGATTGAGAAAAAAAACTGTAAATCTGGAAGATGTTTCCCAAAGTTGTCAATAAGGTTTTGTATATGCATCGTGGGGAAAAAATAGGACAAACTTTCTTAGGGATTAAGTTCTGGACTACAGTAGATCACTCCATGACCTCAAGGTGCCCATTCTGGCAGTTGTGGTCAAGTGGTTGGGAATTGGACTAGAATCAAAGAGGTTGTAGGTTTGAATCTCTCTCTGGCTGGTCCTGCAATTGAGTGTCCTTGGGCAAGACACTGCCCACATGCTGCCAGGGCGCCATGGCTTATAAGGCTGCCCACTGCTCCTCCAGTTTGTGTGTTTTCACGTCATTGTGTGTATACAGTAGCTTCACTAGATGTGTTAAAAGCAGTCCACAATTGCGGTTCCTAGTGGCCATATTGACAATCTCTCGTTGACTCTTGATCTGTTGCCTTGTGATCATTGTCATGTTCTAGCCACACTGGAGTTATTCCAGGGCCTTAACTGAGGTGAAGGTGGTTCTAACCCAAGATTTGACAGTGGAACCATACACCCTCCTTTTGATGCATTGCAATTGTCTTGTCTCTGGCAGAAAAACACCCCCACAGCATTGTTTCCAGCTATTTATCTGACACTGTGGAGGTGTTTTTTTGGAGGAGAATATCTTCTCCTCTAAACAACTTGAGTAGTGCAGAGTAGATGGCAAATAGCTTGCTATTTGGTCTCATCGGAATAAAACACTCAACTCTATGAATTTGTCATATGCTCTGCAGAGAACTTTAAACTTTTTGTGGAGTCAGCTTGTAGAGGTGCTTTATGTTGCCAAATGTTTTCTTTTTGGTGTCTATGTTCCAAACTGCCTTGTCTATGTAGTACGAGAGTTGAGTTTGGTGAGACCCTTCATGGTGGCCCAGACCATAGCAGATTGATGGATTTTCACCTTCTCACCCAGCTGTTTGGTGATGGTTTAGCTTTGATGGTCCATTCTAGCTTCTCCAGTCCCTCATGGCATAGTATGTTGCCAACTGTTTTCTTTTTTATGTCTATGTTCCAAACTGCCTTGTGTACGTAGTAATAGATATGGGTTGCTGATTCCTTTTACATGGACCATCAACGAAAGTTGGGTGAGACCGTTCATGGTGGACTAGACCAAAGGAGATTGATGGATTTACACCTTCTCACCCAGCTCCTTGGTGATTTTAGCTTTGATGGCTTTTAGCTTTGATGGCTCATTCTAGCTTTGTGTAGCTCCACAATCTTGTCCCCAATGTACTTGGAAAACTCTTTGACCTTAGCCATGGCCTTCTTTGTCCTTGGTCATTCTTAGTCTAGAATCTGGGTAGATTAACTGACTCATTGATTGAATCAATGGTTGATTGATTGATTGATTGATTCTGTGGAAAGGTCTCTTTTACACAAACACCATGCTGAGAATTTCCAGCTCAGTATTGTATAAAATGCACCAGGCAACTAGAGATCTGGTTTACTAGGTACTAGAGGGTCAAATACTTGTTTTATTCAAGAATATTAAAATCACAGTATTGTATGGCATTAGAAATGTTTGCGTCATTGTTTAAATGACAGAAAACCCCACAAAAAGCTGGACACTGCGCATTGTTTTTTTCCTGTCTGCATTTAAAATAAATGTCATAACTCACTTTCCATCTATTTAGTTTAATCTGCATGTTGCTTTTTCTCCTGCGATGGATGTTCAGAAGACCATCATTAAAACCCATGTACGCGCAGATGAAATACGGTGGTGTTTCCAGACACGCTTTCAATCTCGGCTTTACCATCAGTACCATCTCTATTTAGACTATCGTTTGAATTACTTATAATGGATGATGCATTATTAAATCTTTGCACGCTCTGTGTGGTTTCACTCAAGTTGTCACAGCTCGTTTTTCTCCGCTGAAATCCATCTGGGCAGATCTCACGCACAAACCGAACCACATCCAGAGTTCTGAGCATCTTTTTCTATTCATTAAAACTTCGATTGGTGTTTACCTCTGGTGTAGATACAGATGCAGTAAAGGCATCCTAATGTGCTCTGCAGAAGCTCGCTTGTGCTTGTAAAATATGTTAATCTGGATTGCAGCTCTGAGAGGCAGGTCAGTGAAGTAGGACGGTTCTTGGTTGCTCTTCGTGCCTGATTTACTTAAAGCTGACCTTCTTTCCTGCTGCTCTGGATCTGGACCTGACTCACAGCATGGGGGTTGGGAGAAATGCCAAAGGCCCCGTCTGTGCTAGAATTGATAGTGGCCCCGTAATCCACAGACCGGTCTCCAGAGACTAAAAAGGACAGTCCCAGCCAGTGGCGGCAGCTTCCAGCACTCACAACGTGGCTGCAATCATACGCTTGTCCGTTTGTGTTTAGAACGACATATGCATTTTCACAACGACTTCTGGCTGTTAGATCTTTAAGTCACTGCTACATCTGGTCAAAGGGCAATGGCCACAGTGTACTTGATTTGGCGTGTGCGTGTCGTTTGTGGAACATTTTAAATCTCTGACGAAGTAGCCAATCCCAGCATGTCTGGCCCAAAAGCGGGACACTAATTGGTAAATTAGTAGTCAGCCAATCACAGCTCTAGACATCCACAAAAAAGTCCAAACAAATATTTTAAGAGTAGTTCTTAGGTGGCCAGTTCACCCAATGTGGACATTCTAGAAGATCATGTACGTGTGTGTGGAACACTGACCAAGTCGTGAACTCATCACCATGTAGTTAAGGAAAATCAATTTTCAGATGGAAACTCAAGGTATGCTTGTTTTTAAATGCCGCTCTATATTTTTTATGTATTTAAAAATGTATTTAAATGTATTTTATGTTTTAAAATCACATTTCGATTGTGGTAGTTTGTTAATAAGTAGTTTGATTGTGGATCAGGGGTGTAAAGTACTTGAGTAACTGGACTTTCTACTACTTTACTTGAGTATTTTGGCACTGGCGGTTCTGGATGATATTTATGAGCTAAATCGCGTGATGAACATGAATTAGAGGTTCCACTTGTTTGTACAATTCAGTGAGACTTTTTATTCTTTTTCATTAATTTTGTTTTACCATTTTGAAGCATTGATGTGTTAATTTCATTTCTATATTAGATAAAAAAAAAATACCCTCATGAATAAAACAAATCTCTTTTTACATTTCTTGCTGTTTTTTTAGCCTAAATTCAGTAGGAGTAAAAAACTTAAGTTCTTTTAAAATCGAATACGACTTTTACCCAAGACTTATTGGGATTGGTGACTTTTAGCTTTGTAATGGAGTACTTTTTACGGTAACGTATCTGTACTTTTACTCAAGTAGGGATTTTAGCTACTCTTTACACCTGTTTATGATTAATCTTGTGTTTCATTGCAGGACAGTGCAGAGAATGAGGTGGACAGAAACAAGTGCTGTACGCTGTGTAACATGTTCTTCACATCCGCCATCGTGGCTCAGTCACATTACCAGGGCAAGACACATGCAAAGAGGGTCCGTCTGGTTTTAGGGGAGTCGCCAAGTTTGCCCACACCCACAGGTAATAAATACTCACTGTCCATATCTAGATATGTCGAGTAATAAATTATATTTGAATTACAATTTTATGTTTTCTAACTCATGGTAAATGCTAACCTTTTTAATTTTACCAAAAATATTTAGTCACTGACATTTTTTGTTCAACGAATAAAGACGTTGAACACGTAAAAAAAAAAAGTTAGTCACTTTTATTTTGCTACAAGTAAAACATGTTGCGAAGTTTGAATTTACTTGAGAATTTGATAAAAAAAAAAACTAGCAAATTTTTGTTCAGACTCTTTAAGAAAAGCCTGTGTAAGAAAGCCTGCCTGATGAAGGAGATTTGTGTGTTTTCATTATTATTTCTGTTCTCAACACATTTAAGATTAATATGATATAAAACATTGAGGATCATTTTAATGTATTATAGGATATTTTGGATTATTGTATAATTAAATAACATTTTTATTTTTGTATTTTTTTTTTACATTTTACTCCTATGTGATTGTTTTCCACCAATCCGGCCAGAGTTACAGTGATTTGATCGAGGTCCATGTGACCCAGAAATGGAAAATTGGTTCAGAAAGTGGATGGCTAATCAATTAAATATAAATATGCATTTTTTTTTGTATATTCCTGGCTACAATTCAATATGTATGGTTACTGTAACATATCAGCACAAAAACAAAGCAAAAAAAGAACATCATTACATTTGCGGATGACAGATGTGCAGATGACAAATACTGTATTATGACGACAAACGTTTCCTGAAGTTCCAGATGTTCTGTGATGACAACGGCTCGTTTTCAGTAGAACTGCGAGAACCTACATGGCAGAAGCAAGCACCGTGTTTATTAATGATGTGCGAGGAAACGTGCTGTTCTATTTGCTAAAACTGAAGGCAAATATTTCAAGATGGCACACAGCCATGTTCATACTGCATGGGCAGATGTTTTTGTGGTTTGTCCAGAAAACTAAAAAGCTTGAAGTGAAGAGCACTAACCTTGGGTTCAGCTCTAACAGGCAGGTTTTATTTTTACTCGCTGGTCCTGCTGTGTCTCTGGCAGTAATGAAGCTCCCGTGATCGTCCTACAGGCACAGAAAGAACACAAGCTGAGAAAGACAAATGACGAAAAGATGAAAGTGTGCGAAGTGTCACATTCGGGAAGCGCTGTTAAGATAATTCAATTAAACGGATCTGATTTCTCTGCACTGCAAAAAATCCACGTGAAAAAACATGTAAATAAAAAAGCGAAATGATTAATAGAAATGTATCAGGTAAAATTGTCTGCAAATGGGGTGAGAAATCTTTACTTGGTAAGAAAGTAAAACAACACGTTTGACGTAGATTTGTTTCTGCATTTCAGTTCTTGTTCTCATTGTCTTACATATATAAAAATGTCTTAAATTGGGACACATTGTTTTCTTAAAATAAGAAAATGTCACTTGACATTTAGTTTTGCAGGAAGTTCTATGTTAAAACACAATGTGTCCTTTGAAAAATGTCTCGATTTAGAGTAAAATATCATCAAAATTAGCATTTTCGTTTCCTAAGCAAGAAAATTCTTATTCTTAAAGTCCTATTTTCTTGAATTAAGCAACGTAATCTCTCACTCTTAATCCTAACATGATTAATGTATCTTGTAAGAGAAAATAACATGACTTATTGACTAATTTAAAGATTTTTTAACTTGTCAAGAATGTATTTTTTGCTGTGTGCTATCTAGATGGATCACACTCTTTCACTCACACTCCTAACCATAACTCTAAAAAGCTCCAGTGATTGTTCTACAATAGCAGAACCAACACAGAGAAAGAATATCTTCACACGTTTTCACTCTTTCACACACTTTTAACCCATAGCTTTTCCCTTGTTTAGAATAGCAATTCAAAGGAGATATTGGGAATTAAATTCTTATCGCATTCCATGTGAAAAAGGTAGATTTATTAATGGCTTTTTAATGGCTCACCAATTTTAGATTAGATTTGATTAAACAAGACTTTATTAATCCCACTGGGGGAAATGTCTGTGTTTAACAGCAGCAATAACAAAAATGAAGCAGTATAACAAACACATTAAGTACCAAAGAAGAACACCAAATGAAAGAAATTAACGACAGTGAAAAACTATTTTGCTCAAATGACAAAAGGAAGAAAGAATTAAAAGCAATAAATAAATTGCGAAAAAAAAAGTGTACACCCTTCCTTTAAATTAGAAGAAATAAAAGGTTTACAAGATGCTTGAATGTTTTTGGTGTCTAAAAATACCGTGTGCCCAGTTTGTCAAACAACAGATGAATTTAAACAATTTTTCAAACTTGGGATTTAATTATATTAGCAGCTATGTTTTAGATAATCTAGATGACAGTTTTTTTGGACATGTGACTGAAAAAAACAACATTTTTTTGTAAGTGATATTTTCAGGTAGCTATGGACTGCAACTCCCAGAATCCCCTGTTTCTCATCATCCCATGTTATTTTAGCTACATGTTCGATTCCACCTGTGTTCTCATTGGTTCATGTAGTTAACCTGTTATCACCTGTTACCCACATTATTACGTCACATTATTTCAGCTATGCATGTAAGTTTTTATAATATAAATATAAAATATGCCTTTTTAAAGATGTTTACCTACGCAAAAAAACCTCTCTTTAAAAAAAAAAAGAATCTGTCATATTTCATTTCTGTTGCATCATTATATCACGTAAATGAACATTGTGGTGATGTATTGTAGCACAATTTATTTACAGAAAATAATTGATTCTATGTGCTGAGCAGTGACGGCTGGATTCATTGCGGAACTATATTACTTCAGAACAAGTCATTAAGCCGCACGTTTGAGGAATATTAATTCACTGCAACATTCTAATTAACTTCTGACTCTACAGCAAATTGTGATTCCGGCCTCTGATGTTTATGGCTTTAACTAACGGACTGTAAAGGATATTGAACAATTATTTAAAAAAAAGGCAGTCTGCAAAAAGACTTACCGTATTTACGCGAATATAAGCACCCCCTGATTTTTCAGGCACAAAATAAAAAATAAATTCTGGTTAAATTACAGTAATTTTCTCTTTTAAATGAAATTTTTTCTTTAATTAGCAAATCTAACTTGTGACTCATATCACTTCAGTGCTTTACATAAAAATAATAAAATAATCTATTCTAGCGGTCGAAACTACGCCTCCCATCATGCTTTGCTGCTCACAGGTTCCCATGAGTCTTTGCGCTAAAAGAGCATAGAGTAAAGCTGACTAAGCTGGGTTTTTGTTAGATGTAAATATTAGAACAGTCAGGTTTTTCTCTGTGTAGCAGACAGATTTGATTGTGTTTGACTCCGGTGTTCTTCCTTTTGAACTGTTTTCTGTTGGTTCGGAAGCTTTTGCAGCTGCTGGTCTCGTTTTTCAAGCGCTAGCCCGTTAGCCTTTAGCACGGCGCTCTATCAGGTCCAAAATGGTCTGTCTGTTCAAATATCAATGATTGTTTGTCGTTTAATCTTACTTTGTTCAGTGTTATTTTTTCCCTGTAAAGTGTTGCGACGTTTCTAATGTTTCTTTATTTCTGTTTTTGAGCCAATAGAAACTCATATTCACATCAGCCTCCAGAACCTTTATTTAAAGAAATGAGCGCTTATATTTACGTGAATGTTTGAAATCGGCGATTATAAGCACCTCGCAGGTTTTTGAGCCGCTAAAATTGTGGAAAAATGAGTGCTTATATTTGCGTAAATACGGTATATTCTAGCAGGTAAAATTAGAAGCTAAAGTGAAGTGGAACTATCTGCAGGATGCATTTCGGTAACGTTGGTGATGTACTTGTACAAGACAGAAGTACCGTGTTGTGTCGTGTCATTGATCAAAAGGATGTGATGGCCGACTCTTGTGCGAGATCCTCGTTTACACGGCAGCACCGTCCCATTTTCTCATTCCGAGAAGAAAAATGCACGGAAAACAGTTGTACAGAAACGGCCAGAGGCTGCGACGAATGTGTGACTCACTCCGTGGCGTGCGAGACATGAGCTGGACACTATATTCAGCATGTACATGAGCAAAGCTGGAGAAATGAAAGCTAGCCATTAATTTATTTTAAGCCATCCATCCATACATCTACCTAACTACCAACCTACCCATACACCCACTTAAATAATCAGCCAACCAACCACCTACCTCGTGTCCAGTCAAAAATAATTTGCTTATGGTTGCTAGGCAATAATCTCAGCTAATTTAGCTAAATAACCAGGTTAGAAAAAATGTCTCAAAAATGCTATAGTGTTTTAAAGAACTTGCTCCAACTTCAGGCTTTAAATTGAGCAATTAAATTGTACAAATTAAAATAATATTAATATTAGTAATACGTGTTTGGGTTGAATGAAACATAGTGGTGGATCTATTATTATAAATAGATTATGGAAAGATCAAGGCATCATGGTGGCATAGTCGAGAAAATCAGTTTTAGTGTGAGTTTTGCGTGATTGCGTGGGTTTCCTCCAAGTCTCCGAATTCCTCCCACAGTCCATAATTAATAGAAATGTTCTTTAGTAATGAGTCAAAATGTGACAGTGTGTCCATGTGTTCTGCTTTGTGATTGGCTGATCAAAAGTTAAGGCCGTTTGCCCCGCCCTCAAGCTCAGAGTAGCTGTGATTGGCTCCAGCTCGTCGTGACACAGAAATTAAAAAGGATGGACGAATGAGTGTGAAAATATTTTCATAATGTCTTTAGGTCATAACAGATTATTAGCTTTTAATTAAATTAAACATGGCATAGTCATGAAGAAATTATGAAAAGCTAATTTTTTTATAATTTGCACAGTGATTATTTTTTTCTCCAAACCTTCTTGTACAATACATACAAAGATTGATTGTTTTACATTAAAATAACATTAAATTTTTGATACTTTAATGGTAACATATTTGCAAATCACACACACACACACACACACACACACACACACACACACACACACGCGCACACACACACACACACACACACAAAACAAATACTATTTGAAGGGTTTTATTATAGCACCTACAGTAGAGGCTGTTTTTTTGTTTTTTTCTCCCACAGAACAGCAGGTGGATATTGGTACTGGAATATTGAACTGTAACCAGGGATTTCTTCACACCGTTTGCAATCCAATATGTTGCACTGCAGTCCTCCGAGCGCGGCTGTGACATTTCCAACAGAACCACGGCCTTTAAACCCGTTCTGGACTGAGACGTTCAGTCACCTGCACTTTGCACTTAATTTGGACCAGATTCCAAGGTCCTAGAAAGCAAAACGTCCCAGTCTGGCACATTCATTGCTACAGATGAATTTTCCTGTCCGTTTTTTTTTACTTTTGTACTTCATTTAATACGCTTCATCATGTCGCAGCTGTCTTCGGCAGACATCGGGACACAAACAGGATGCATGACTTTCTAAATTTAGCCCGTCAATGACTATTACATTTCATTTCCCGTCATACGAGAAAACGTCTCCAATCAAGCAGGGCAGCGTTTCCTACAGCCCTCAAGAATACTTCTACTGATGCTCAAGCGTGTATTCGATTTTAAAAATAGCACAGGTGCAAGACGGAATCTTGTCGCACTCATAGTTGAGTATTTGGGAATTCGGAGAAATTCTAACCATCAATCTCTGATCATTCGGATCACGACTATCACGGTTTTTTGTAGCGGAGTGGAGGTTTCAGGACATATTAGAGTCAAAAAGTAACCTTGACGAAAATCTGGACCGCTGCTCGCTTGGGAAGACGCATCAGACGAGGATCGGTGCTGACAGCTCAAGCGCGTATGATGGAGTTGCCCTTGGAGTAGATCTTTACCTGCCCAAGCGCTCCATCTTCTTCCTGCTGTTCCTTCTCAGACACTTTCCAATTGCATCTCCAGATTCTGCACATCACTGAGACCTACAAATGAAATACAGGAAATAAAGTGGATACGAAAAATGGTTCATGAATGCTGGTAATAACATTTTACGGTTAAACAGATAAGATGGTTTTATTACTATATCAGAAAAATATATTTATTGTAAAACTCTAAACTGCATATTTTCATTTCTGCCCTTTATGTGTTTGTGGTTGTGTGTGCTGTGTTCCACTAAATGACCAAGACAATATACATTGTTAGAAGGTTGTACATATTTAAATAATAATTAAATAATTAAATCCTTTTTTTTATTAAATAATTCCCACATATTTCTAAATTTTACTACGTTCATCAAATACTACACTGACTTTGAACCGACTTTGAAGCACAGCATATTATAGCTATTGTTAGCATGAAATATAATTTTTTCAAAAAACAAAACAATAAGTCTTTAAATACACTGTGAAAGAGAGAACAAGATGACTTTTGGGGGTAGTAGATTTAAGCAAATTCAAAAAGTCCAATCCATCCCTCTATCCTCTACCACTTTCTTGGGGTAGAGTTGAAGTGGCAACAGCCTAAATAGCAATGCCAGCTTATCTGTGAGACATTGTGGAACATTTCCAGAACACCGTCCTTGGAAGAACCAACCAAAACCGATGGCCATGACACCTCATCGGACTGTCGAAGAGGAGTTTCCAGACCTCTGAGATCTTAGGGTGTGAAAGAAACTCGTTCCAGGTACCAATCCAGCAAGGCGTTATCATCAGTGCAGAGCATAGGTGAAGTAGTCTGGTTCTCCATTTTAGACCCTCTCCATCCCTTGGTTGCACCTAGAAAGTTTTACTTTAAAAATAATGAACCGGATGGGTGGCAAAGGGCAGCTCTGTCAGAGCCCAACAAGCACTTAAAACAAGTTTGACGTGCGGCGTTGTCTCCTCTGTCAGGGATATGGATCACTCCGGACCTCGGCAGGGGAGTGAAACGAGCAAGAACACAAGCTATTTGCACTTTGAAGGGCTCTAAGAGAATAATAATAGCAGTGATGCTATTAGTGCAGGCGAGGTTCGGTTCCGGGCTTCTACCTTATGCAGCCTTTCTATTCGTTAATATTACTCATTGAACATGTTATTATTACAGTTATCAAAATGCTTCATTGAAGAGATTTGTTTTCAATCTAGATTTAAACTGACTACCTGATTGTCATTCTCGGAACGTGCTATGATGTCACAAGGGATATGGTCAATTACATTCTTCTGGTCTACTGAGTTGGACTATCGTTTCATAACCCGAGTTTCACTATTGGTCCATTATTTGATTTTGGACTTCTCCAGGACTCTGGCATAGACTTTTGTGGGTAGACTGAGGACCGTGACCCCTCTATAGTTGTAACTCACCGTCTAGTTCCCTTTTGGAAGTGTGTGGCGGTTGTGTTCCAGTGGTTGGGAATTGGATGTGTTCAAGAGGTTGCAAGTTCGAATTCTACTCCTGCTGTCCATGTGACGGTCCACTTCACTTACTAAACCTTTCTTTCTATTATAAAAGGAGGAACCTAACAGACCTAAAACATCCACAAACAAGGTATCATCCGCAACCAGAACCTTGTCATCAAGAAGTTTCTATCTGCCTCAGTAACTTACGAAAGCTTTAACTTTTACGAAAGCAGATTAAAACACGTTGCCTGCCTTGCTTTATTGGCCTTTAAACTATTTTTTTTCATCTTCGTTTTCTTTTTTTATATCTGAAAAATAAAAACAAAAGATAAATTCCCAACCTCAACCCTGGCTGAAAGCCGAAAGACGTTTTGTGACTTGATGTGAGTCATCTTTTCACAGAGAAATGTGGGTGGTAAAAACACAAAAAGATGAAGTTAGTGAATACATGCTACTTTATTACAGTAGCAAGATAAGTCAACTAAATTATTATGTTGGAAAATAAAATGAAATACTTTGAAGGTCAGATAAAAAGCTTAATTTTTTTGGTTGAAGTGCTGCAAGAACATGTCATTATGAATCAATATATAAGTTTTGTTTAGTTTTTTACTTAACAATAAAACCATCAGGCGATTAAAACAATGCTGAGTCATTTTGGAAAATTGGAAACAATTATTTGATAATAAAAATTATAATTAATTACCGTTTGGAAAATTAGTTATTTTATATTGGCAACTGTGGAAAAAATCAAAGCTATTTTCCTTTTCTGTCAACTTTTTGTTAAAGAAGAAAGTACAGTATATACACAACAAATCCATTCTTTGTGCTGTATGAATAATAATCAAAATGTTTATTTTGTGTTACACTTTGCTTCTTTAGAGCATCTAGGTCCTGTAGAAAACAGTATCTTTAGTTCATTCTAACCTCCGGCAATGTCACGGCCCATGGCTTGGTAACTATAGCAACAAGTCCCATGGCGACTCGAGACAGTCACCTGGGCGATCAATCTATTTACTGGCTTTTTCTCATAAGATTGTGGAGGGCAGCCAATCTTGTGGGGTGAATTTTCATCTGCACACTCTTTGACCCGCTATTGACACGCAGAACTGTATAATAGATCAGCCTGAGATGAATGCCTGCGTTTAACAGAGCACAAAAACGGTATTAGAATATTTTCCCACAATTCTTTCTGTTTCCCATTATTCTTTATCTTCCAGTAAGATATTTAGTGTTTTTTTTCCCCTTGGGTATTTTTCTTTTGTGTTTTCTTATGTACGTATGTATAGGTGATATAATTCATTCTTTTGTTGTGTTCTCACATATCCCTGTGGATTATTGACACGCCTAGATTTTGTGAAATTAATACTCGTGTATCTGCTTCAACCTGGCAGAAATATCGACCAATGTGCAAATTGCCGTGATTTGTGCGGATTGGATGACAGAGCAATTTATGATCTATCTCCACCATAACTCAATAATTGTGGCAGCTTTGCCTGTCACAATGGATTTTGATCTGCCTGCCACAATGGATCCCACTCTGCCTACTCTACTCCTGCCTTCCATGCTTCCATTCCAGTTGTAGACGCCTCAATACTGGTTTCAATGCTAGCTGCTGACGTCACTTCTAGGTTTGTTGGGATTGGCTGAGTGGGCTGTATGGAACTACTCTCCCTATAGCTGCTTACTCAACCTTAGTCACCTGGAGTCAGTTCTTAGCCTGGCTTCTTGTCCTTTGCTCTTCCTTCTGGCCTTCTGGACCCGGAAGAATAACCTCTAGCTCCCACACTTTATAGTTCACCACTGCGTTCAACCTAGGTGTTTGCTGGGCACCATCATCCTGTCAGCTTCACCTAGTCTGTTCATGCTCCACCTGGGTCCTTACTCTTGTAAATACTGCATGCAAATATTGATTTTTCCTCACTCTGCTTTTTGGAGTCCCACTTTTGTGGTGGCTGTCAGCTCAGGTTTGGCATTCCAAAAGAGAGTTTGTTCCTCAAAACAGTTTTTGGCTTCCCCCTTCCTCTACTACTCCTTTGGACTCCTGTAGTCATAGGGCCTAACCTCCAGGTATTCCTTTTTCTGTTTTATGCCCCAGAACTGATCTATAAATCTAGATGAAGAATTCACAATTGCAATAACCTCTGTCTTGTGTTCCGGAACCATCCTTCCAAGACTTTGTTAAGGTTCAAACGTCATGTTTTCATATTACCGTTTGTCAGAGAGTGACGTGTGCTGCTTGCTCACTGGTCATACCCATGAACATAATACCAACCAACTTGCAATATTGAAGCAATTTATTGTTTTTCATTGACACAGCTGATTTGGCAATCTGCAACTGGGATCTTTACTTTCAGGGGTGTCACAACCAATGTTGGATTTGAAAGGATTTTGATGTTGGACCCTGCTAATAAAGTCATTATTAATAAAGATGGTCTCTGCTTCTCATGAATGAGTGTCAGGGTACCATTTATATGCAAATATTTATGACTTAATAAACCAAAAAGGGCAAGATGAGAGGCGTATTCACAAGCATTGGCAGTAGGCGACAGGAAGAGATGGTATCCAAAACCAGGCAGACATCCACACAAGATCATGAACAGAACTCGGACTGACAAAGCCACAGATCCAGTAAACGTGGAAACCAGTCATAGACATTGCTTTGCACCAAACACAGTTCTGTAAATAGTCCTACTGAAGTCGCCATAAGCTGTTGCTCGGTGTTTAGATGGTGAATGAATTGCTCTGATTTCTGCTCTAACAGATTCTACGCCACCCACCCCTCAGCCATCAGACCCACCATCTCCATCTTGGCAGCCCCTGGCAAATCACGGAGAGGCAGGGAAGTACTGCTGTCTGTGCGGCGCCTGGTTCAACAACCCGTTGATGGCACAGCAACATTACGAGGGGAAGAAGCACAAGAGAAATGCGGCGCGATCAAGACTATTAGAGCAGCTGGCTGATAGTCTCGATGCCAGTGAAAGCACAGGTCAGTCTGCTCGGAGTGAAAGACATGTAGCGTTATACTTTGAATAGAGACTAAAATAAAATTGGTAAATGTAAAATAGACAAATTTTAACAATTAAAATTTCAACCATTTAGAAGCTGGTTTAGCCTCGAAAAGCACATACTCAAACATCCCGCCTTGCCTTTTTTCTACGTTTTGACCTTGTCAGTTTCGTTGTGCTCTTCAAATATGCATTTCTCATTGATGTAATCACTAGACGTGCTAGTCATTCAGTGGGTGACCCAGGTATCCTGACAGATTCTGACAGATCCCATAAGGCAGCTCAAATAAAGCCTGAATTGCTTCGCTGTTGCTGCTCAGGGGTTTGAACAAGGTCACGCAGAGTTTTGCCTTCGGATACATCCCGAGAACTAGATCTGAAAGCCTCCAGTTACTTTGCCCAGGGCAAATTAGCTAAAGTCTTGTCACTTGTCTTCAGGAACAAAGATTCGGCTTTGATTTAGGTTCTCCTGATGGAAAAATGAAACAAGTCTGTTCATTTTAGGCTTTACTTGTTAGGAAAAAGTAAAATGTCAGACCTGACCTGCAAAATGACTATCTGGGGTGTTAATAAAGTTATGAATACATGCATGATTTAAAAGTGTAGCTTTAATGTCTCTTAAATGTCTTTTTAGATAGATAGATAGATAGATAGTTAGGGAGATAGACAGACAGATAGATATATAGATAGATAGACAGTCCCTCCAGAATTTGGCGTTTGCGCGATCACACCAATTCACGCGAATTCAGCAAAACTCCGCAAATTATTTGCGACCTTGCAATTTCATCTAATCACCACAAATTTACCGCGAATTCGACCAATTTGTATTGTCCGTCACAGCACGCAGCATTGTTTTTCTTCATTATAGTGAAGACGTTTAACTCTTTCAAACGCAGTTCAGCGCGTGAACACACCATGTGATCTCAAACCCGCGGTTCGTTTCACCGCGCACCCGAAGGTTTTTGTACCTGCCGCTCTGTTATAATCGCCGTAATCATTACCATCCAATGCCGTATATAATGTTAAAGCAGCGTTTTTCAAGACTGAAGTAATGACACACTTCACTATTAAACTAATTATGTGTTTCAAATATACGTTGCATCATTTGATCATCCGATTAAAATTGCTTCACAAAATAATTTGAACAAAATTGATCATTTTTACTTGAGAAGTCGATTACACTCTAACCAAATATGTATACTGTATCTGAATAAAGTTAATAGAATGATTATAAGTTATTGTAACAATTTAGTAAAAATTTATGGTCAGGATCGCTAAGAAGGCAGAACGTGACAAGATTGTTTTGTATGCATGCGCAGAGCACGAGTTAGGAAAAATTAAAACAATTAGGAAAAAAGTTAAGAATAAAGTATCAAAAAATGAAAGAACACCGGCTTTACTGATGAGACACGCATGAAAATCCCATGCGATTTATTGCAGAGCCCCTATGCATGTTCTGTTTACTCTGTGTCTGATAAGTCAATTTGTTTTTGATGCAACAAATGGAGGAGCCATTACTAGATTTCACCAGCTGCAAGAAAAATACCTAGGCAACGTTTACCTGAAAGAAAAAAGAAAAATGCACTTCATTCTGATGAGCAAATATAATTAATATTGCCAGAATCTTTGAAAGCCTGTGCTTTGGGGGAGTAAACTTGCAAAGAACACTTTTAACATGACAGAAAAATCTGTCTAAAAAATCACAACTTTTTGAAAAAGCTCCCGCAACATTTGGCATTTTAGGCCGTAACAATCACAAAAAAATCCCGCGAAATCCTGCAAGGACTGGATAGATAGAGAGACATACAGACTGACAGATATGTATAAACACACATTGACATTCACAAGCACAGTTGGAGTCTGAACAACAGGATTAACTGTTCAAAATGAGCATGTGGCAGAGCTCAGCAGGTAACGTTTGAGACTCTCCAATCACGACGGAGAAGATGCGCACTCCCAGATGTCACACTTTATTTTTAACTTCTGTTCGCAATTCTCCGCGTTTGTTCTATTGTAAACTGGTGCGTTTAAAAGCGCTCTGCAGGACTTGTCAGACTTCATCAGAGAATCACTTACTTCTGTGTAAATTTAAAATTGATTGTCTTGTTGAGATCAAGGACACAAATAATAGCATCACATTTAATAGAATGATTGTGCACTAGAGACGATCATATTCGCCGCCATCACCTCAGGGTTCACCGTCACTGGCAATGCCACATCTATTTAAGTCTCAGCAGAATGCTGTCGATCCAGACAGACCCTCGTAAAGATGTCGATATCGTATGCTGCTCTGTGCAGGTCCAATTATCCAAGCCAAGCCGGTTGCCAAAATCGTTCAAAAATGGCTTTCTTGTTGACTTTACTGACTTCTGGTTTGTTAGCAAATCATAAAATCAATTGTAATTATGGCTGATAAGGACCATGTCACTAAAACACTTGCAATAGATGGTTGGTTGGTTGGTTGGATGGATGGATGTATAGATGGATGGTCCCTATCGACCATCGAATCAGAGCTGTGAATTTAACCTAGTATGGGATATACAAATAAATGTTTATAAAACAAATACATTTGAAAAAAATGTTCATTATAGGCTAAACTAAATTATGAGTATGTTTCACTGTAGTTGTAAACTTCACTGACAATTTGTTAAATCTCTACATCTTCACAAATGTAATAAATAGATAGAGCTATATAGAGCCTGACAATAATTCAGTAGTAGCAAGTATTGTTTTGTAATTAATTACATTATAAATTTTATCTTTATGATCCAAACTGTAACCATGAATTAGTATAAGAATAAAATCACTGTGTGTAATTTAGCGAAGTTACTATTTGGGAGATGACATGGGAAAAATGAATTTACAGTAAAAAAATATATCTGCAATCAGAAATTACGGTGTATCAGCCTTTTATTATTTTTTTAAATAACAAGAAACTTGTGTGACACTCAGAAACATGAAAAACTCAAAGTGCAACAAACAGCTGAAAATAATTCATGAATGTAATAATTCTATACACTGTAAATAATGATACATAAAGAAAAATAAGAACTTATGTAGTAGATGCAGACACGTGAGACACGAGGACCGGAGCAAAAATCTGCAGATCTGGAAGAAGCTCTGAAGACAGGAAACACTTTTCAGGTCCAAAGTCTAATAATAATTCAATAAAGCTTTGTTATTGTGCTAGAACAGGGGTCGGGAACCTATGTATATATGGCTCTTCTGGTGACTGCATATGGCTCTTAGACAAAGCTTTAAAAATACATTATAACGTAAAACATTTCAAACGTTCTCCGGTATTTCAATTCATTAATTTCCTGATTGCCGGCAATAGAGCCAATCACAACTTTCCTCCGGACAGCACCATGTTTTCTATTGGATAATGCAAAACGTTGTCGTGACGTCAGGACGTTAACTTCCCCGCCCCTCTTTTAATATTCAGTAGTCCGCTACCAAATAGCGGAAACCTCACGTGCACGCGCGGTACCTGCGTGTCGCTGTACAAACACCGGCTTTGCGTGTTCATGTGTGCTTGCTAGACGTATTCCTTTTGCAGTTTTCTAAGCCGTGTGTTTGTGGGGGAGGAGTTAATCGCTTAACATGGGGTAAAAAAAGTTCAAAGTTCAGTTTAAATGGATGCCCTCCCGATTTTAAATGTATTTTATTTGTGTTTGATTTATTGGAATTGTATTTGTATATGTCTGAGTTTATTTGACCCGGGGGTCTTGACCGCATGTTTGTTTTGTCAGAATTAAAAGTTGAAAACGAGCCACACGAGTATGAAGACATTTTACATATAATAACAGCGTTATCAAAAAGAATTGAAAGACTTTCATATTTCTACATGCATACATTTACTTGTATTTAGTTTAAAAAGGGTATGGCTCTTTTGGACTTCATTTTTACCAATATGCCGTGGTTATGGCTCTCAGCCAAAAAGGTTCCCGACCCCTGTGCTAGAACAAGCATTTCAGGAAATGCTTAAATTAAATACTACCGTAATTATGTGAATATAAGCACCCGTTTTTTCTGTTTTTAGCGGCTCAAAAACTTGCAAGGTGCTTATAATAAATTTATTTCAAATATTCACGTAAATATGAGCGCTCATTTCTTTAAATAATATTTTTGGAGGCTGATGTGCTTATGAGTTTTTATTATCTGAATAACAGAAATAAAGAAACATGACAAACACTGGAAGAAGTAAGATTAAATGATAAACAATAATTGATATTTGAACAGACAGACCATATTGTATTCGTTAGAGCGCCGTGCTAAAGGCTAACGGGCTAGCGCTTGAAAACAAGACCAGCAGCTGCAAAAGCTTCGGAACAAACAGAAAACAGTTCAAAAGGAAGAACACCGGAGTCAAACACAATCAAATCGCTCTGTCTTCTACACAGAGAAAAACGTGACTGTTCTAATATTTACGTCTAACAAAAACCCAGCTCAGCCAGCTTTACTCTATGCTCTTTTAGCGCAAAGACTCATGGGAACCATTGAGTAGCAAAGCATGATGGGAGGTCCAGTTCCGATCACTAGATCACTAGAATTGTACTTATAGATTATAAGTGATACGAGTAAAAGTAAAACAACATTGAAGTGATACGAGTCACAAGTTAGGTTTGTTAAATAAAGAAAAAATACTATTTTAAAGAGAAAATTAACTCAGAAACACCCATAAATACGGTATTAAGTTTAGCTGAAGCCAATACTATAAGACTTGAACAGAATTGCTTTTCAGATGACCTAGAATACTCTTTTTTTTTTTTTTTCGAGGTCTAGGCCTCACAGAACATCTACCTCCTGAGCTCTGCCTCTAGTTTGGCCATCCCTCAGGGAGCTGTCACGGTTTCTTCTGGCCTGTCCTGTCTCATTCATCATCTTCATTAGCGCCCTGCGCACAAACCAGTATACATAAAACATACACAAAGACATGTCACCTTTTGAAAAATGGCCGGGAATATGCAAAACAAGGTTGCGGACCGACACGGAGCTATTCATTATCAGGTTCAGAAGACGCTCATCAGAGAGGCGGCTTCTATCAAGACTGGTGGCTATTTTGGTGGAGAACACTTCAGAGTAATTGCCCTCCAACTGGGGCTGTAGCTCGTGGTGGAGAAAATTGGAGCCTCTCCTGCCACAAACAGGTTTTCATTTCCACCTAAACAAAAAGGCGACAAGCTTGGCGATGTAAATAGCGGCTCTGGGCTGAAGAGCCTCCTGCTATTTCGTGAAGGGGGATATTGAAAGTGCAGCGATTTGCCCTGTTTAAAATTGCAAGAGCAGTTTATGTGCTTGACAGAATCTATGAAAGTGCGCATCTCCTTCCTGTCTTGCTCACATTCACCTTGACAGGCTGAATGAAAATTGTCATTCATGCCGGATTATCGTAGTCATGAGTGGGTTGGACAACCTCTGGGGCTGATGGAATAAGAACAGCAATATATTAGTCAGTTTGGCTTTTCATTATGTCGCAGAGATCGTTTCGATTACGGAATGGGATTTGACAAACTGCGTAAATACATCTTATTTAACTTGGGATTTATCCTATAGTATAAAAAACATGAAATAATCCAATAGAGATTGTTATAAACATGAGTTGATTAATAACGCTCTATACTTATGTGGGTTTTCTCCGGGTCTCCAGTTTTCCCCATCAGTCCTGTAATACGTATTCAGTAGAATTGGAGGCTGGAAAACTGCAGAGTGTGAATTTGTTTGTCTGTGTGTCCCGCTTTTTGATTGGTTGACCTCCAACATAGAGATTGTGTCCCGCCTTCAGGGCCAGAGAGTTGATGAGATCCCCATGATCCAGAAATGGAGTTTCAGAAAATAAATGGATATTTAGTACTACATAACACATTTCTTAATGAAATTGATAAGATTAAAAAGATCATTACACTCTTATAAGAGTAATAAACGTATTTATGAGTAGCATATTTGCAATTTTACTACTGTTTTATATATATTTTTACTTCAATATAATACAGCATAATGAAACATGTTCATTTTTTTTTTAAATAACCTTGTATTGTGATTTGTGTACAGCAGCTTCTAAACGGTCTTCTTTTAAACTAGCTGCTACGTTTAACTTTAATTGTTGTCCATTGTTGTACCCTTGTGGTATGTAAGATTTTATACTTGAACAAAAAAACTATGTATTAGTTGTTATACATTTCTTTTTCACCAGCTCCTTTGACTCAAGAATGATTTCCAAAAGAATAAATAACATTTTTTGACTGTTTAATTTTCCTTTCATTTAATCAAGGGCCAATTTTGTGGAAAAATCACAGAAAAATCTCCACGCATTTCTGACTGTGTGATTGAGCAATACAAATAAAACGCAAAATTCACCTCCGTTCTGAGTCATTTTCAGCTTTAAAGAAAATAACAGATTGTGAGTCTATTATTGGAAATAAATGCAACCTTTTCCCCACAAGCCATGAGCGAATCTTCTTCCACAAAACATTCATCTTACCCCGCATCGCACGTTTTCTCCTCTCCCTTATTTTTTGGCATTTCAGTCAGTTTAATTAACAAGGATTAAAAGCCACCACAGTGTCTCCTAAGATTGGTTTTTAAGTACCACACTCTGAGTTCATCAGGGGTCTAACAGACAGAACAGTACTCAAGACTAAATCTAGCCGACAGTAAAATGTGTGCTTTACAAGCTCAGTTGTATTTTATTGCAATATTTCCCACTCATGCCGTGCGTCCTGTAATAGCTTACTATGAATAGAGCTTTGGAATACGTTACACATGCTTTCCGTAACCATATGCTTGGTGCACCAACACAACAAGCTGTGAACATTCACCACTTCAATTAATGCTGAGCTCTTGAAAGAGTGTGTGGAACCGAAGAGTGAAGAGTTCGACTAGCTAGTCCTAAAAAAAAATCTGACATTTTCTAATCAGAAATATGAATTGATTCAGATACTGTATTAAATGTGAATATATGCACCCATTTATTCCAATTCTGTTTATTTATTTATTTATTTCCAATCTTGTATAAATAAAAATGTAAGCACAATTTTTTTTCATATTGCAATTCTTAAGCATTCGCAGATTGAAAGAAATGAAAAATATGTTGTCTAAATGTAGTCATATAATAGCTTTGATTTTGGATTAGTTTGTTAAAAAATTGTTTTGTTTTATGTGTAATTCAAGTAAAGCGACATCAAAATTATACAAGTCACAAGTTAGGTTTGTTAAAAGAAGAAAAATATGTATTTTAAGAGAAGTATTTACATGTATATAGAGAATTTTATATATGTAATTTTGTAATTTGTAAATGTAATACAATGTACCGTAATTTTAAGTATTTACATGGAATGTTTTTTTAAACGTTGTGCCTGAAAAATCAAGGGCGTGTTTATATTCACATAAATACGATATATTTTTTACATAACTTCTAAACTGCTTAATCATGACCTACAGCGACTTGAGTGAACCATCAGTTCAGAAACTCCTTAGAAATTCCAATGTTGAGACACAATCCATGACTAAAAATCTCCTAAACTTATTGCATTTCGCCCTGAACCCAAAAAACACACACTCAAGCATCAACTAAATTCAAAATAAATGCTCAAGTCACCGTCCGTCGTGCTCTCA
Source organism: Paedocypris sp. Pulau Singkep (assembly GCA_017309775.1). NCBI lineage: Eukaryota > Metazoa > Chordata > Actinopteri > Cypriniformes > Paedocypris > Paedocypris sp. Pulau Singkep. The sequence goes on from MU204446.1 coordinate 2,850,291, forward strand.
CAAATATGTGATTAAAGTAGCTACAAACACTTGCACTCTTTGTGTCAATCTGTTACTATGTAATAATATCAGCATGAAACCATTCGGAAACCGGCAGGAAGTAAAGCTATTTGGATTGTGGAGAGCTGGTGATAAGATCTTCAGAGCTGAAGGGAAGTGAGAGATATGAGGCTGACCTATCACAGTCTCATCTAGCCATCTAATGTAAAGCCTTCTATCCGTCCTTCCCTTTTCTCTAACACGTTTTTATGTCCCTGGGAAATTCTGAGCAACTTTAGGCCTGATGGCAGAACACACATTGTAGATTGGTGACCAACCAATCACAGAGTGGGACAAACACATTCGCGTTCACACTCTCACTCACACCTATGGACAATATTACAAACTTGAATGAATGTTTTTATGTTTGTTTTTTTTTTTTCTAGACCAAATTGACATTAGAGGAGCATGTGAACAGAAGCCAAACTAATATTTACTCAAACTACACACAGAGAAGGCGTAAACACAATTAACAACTGAAATAAAATTTTGTATTACTCCAAAATAAGTTTTGTGATGATGTTTGTATTATTGATGTCACAGGTACAGTTTGTCTTAATTAAAGATTGGTTTTGTGTGTGTTAACACATTAAACCTCATGTGGAAACACGGATTTGCCACAACTAGAAATATATTTAGAGATTAATCTAGATTAATCTGTATTAATTTCAAGATTACAACAATATTAATATAGATTAAAAATACTATGACAAAAATATTATCTATCTATCTATCTGTCTGTCTGTCTGTCTGTCTGTCTGTCTGTCTGTCTGTCTGTCTGTCTGTCTGTCTGTCTGTCTGTCTGTCTATCTATCTATCTATCTATCATCCATACATCCATCCATCCATCTGTCCATCCATCATTTATAATAAGTACATATTGTGTACTGTATGCAAATAGAATAGAGAAACCCAATATCATTTATATGTAGTTGCAACATCCTTTTCTTTATCTCCATCTCTTCATCTATTTGTGGCATACATCAATTTTAGCTGGATCATTGTTTCTGTATCTGTGGTACCACCTGCAAGGCCTTTAATTAGCTCACATCTGCTTCGCTCCATCTCTACTGAGACTCTTGGCTCCTTTCCACTCTAAAAGCCAGCGAAAAGCGTAACCCTCAAATCACAAAAGCATCTAGGCAACTGAACACTCAAGTTGAAAATACTTATTATTCCACGAAGATGGCAGAGTGACATGTCACATTAGAGCATTCTTCATCTGACATGCGCAGAACACAATCATCAAACAAAACCAGCGACATCCCGAGAGAAGCAAAACAACTGGGATTAAAAATAGATTCCTCCGCTCTGGAAGGCAATCTGGGGAACAAAACGCCATCAATAATGCTCAAAAGAGAGAGGAAATGGAACAGGACTATTTGAAAGTGATTCGGCTCGGGACGCGTGTGAGCTTGGCATTGAAGTTGACGGCCGTTTTTTGGTTTTGCGCTGCAGGTCTGCGTCGGAGTTACTCCTGCAGTGTGTGTAAAGTGGTCCTCAACTCCATTGAGCAGTATCATGCACATCTCCAGGGATCCAAGCACCAAAACAAGTGAGTGACAAAGGATTTGCATTCTCACATGCATACAATTTACAATTCAGTGCACACACAATCTATCATTTTAAACCATGACAACAAAAATACAAATAAAATCAATGTAGTAGTAGCCTACGCTTGGGTGGGTTTCCTCAGGGTCTCTATTTTGTTCCCACAATCCCAAAATCCGTAAAATTGGAATTTAGAAACACAACACTGAAAATGAAGAGCATGAAACATGAACAACATGAACACACTTGTCGACTGACAAGGGAAGAGGGAAGGGAAATCAAGGGTTAAGATAGAAACTGAATTAGAAGGCAAAAGAGGAATCAAGTGAACACGGTCAGGAAACACACCAGGTTATGGGAAATAAATTAAAATAAAATGCCATAAAGTGAATAGAGAGCACCCCTATACTCTAGTGAATTAACAAACAATGACAATCAAGTGAAATTGATGATGGAAATCTAAAAAAGAAGTTCAGAGATAAAACAGTTTTAGAGACAAAATTCTAGGCTTAAGATACTTATTCATTACAGTTTTTCTTTACAACTATATGTACTACATTAAAACAACCGCATTTCTCTGAGTGAAGCCTGTACTTCGTTCCAGAACTTCTCAGCAATTTTATTGTGTTTAATTTATCGATTGTTAAGGCCTAAGAAGGTTAAATCAAAGTCATTGAAATACTGTATTTTTGCGAATATAAGCACCCCCCATTTTTCAGACACAAAAGAACAAACTCTTTTTTTATTAACATGTTAATAAAACATTCAGGCTACCAGAGGTGTAAAGAGTACCAGACAACCATACTTGAGTAAATGTACAGATACTCACTGTGAAAATTACTCCATTACAAGAAACAAGTCACCAATTTCAAAAAGACTTGTTTGAAAGTAAAAAAAAGACTTGAGTAAAAGTCCAATTTTAAAAGAAATCCACTCACACTGAATTTAGGCAACACTTAAAAAACCCACCAAAAAATGTGAAAACAAATTCTATTCATTACGTTTATTTTTTCTAACACAGAAATGAAATGTAACAGCTCACTGTTTTAATGGTAGAACAAACTAGATAAAAATAACAAAAAGTCAGTAATGTATTCAGTAAAAGTAGCAAAATAAAATCCTGATTAGTATATTAAATATGATAAAATGATATATGGTATAAAAAAATTAGTAAAACACATTCTTTCTCTTCCGAGTATTCAAGGTCACGTTTGAGTAGTTTCTCCTTCTCTTTCTGATTAGGATGGTTTCTCCCCATCAAAATGAAGCAAAGAGATGCTGTGTTCTTTTTCAGCATAGTAAACTACATATAAATTAAATGAAACGTACATCACAAACTCACAACTAAATTTATCTTATGCAAAATGTATAATTTCAGTGATTCATTTATTCATGCTGCAGACAGAAAGTTGAGCTTAAATATAGTCATGTCACTGTTTTTTTTTTTTGCCAAATTGATAGCATTATGCTTACATGTACCATTGTATGATAAGGGAATATCTGTATAGTTTAACCCTCTTGGTTCTGAGGGTGTTTTTGGGCTTCTGAGGTGTTTTGACATGCTCTGATATTTGTAATTATTTCACTTTCTACTTAACTATTTCTACTTACAACATACTATTGGCCATAAAGTATTTTTCCTGTGTTAAGCACAAGCTGTGCTACAATAGTAGTAGGCACTCATCGGTCAAGGCTGACCATGAGAAGACAGTGCCCTGCGTGAAGAATGTCAATTTCGGCTGCTCTTAGAGCAGCGTTTAAAATGGCTGTGCAGACCAATGCGGGACAGGCACTGCCGCCCACACAGTTTGCATTGATGCAAGGTTAAAAGTTGCACGGGTACATTGGTGGCACATGTGACTGCCTTCCTTTTGGCACGCTTGTTGGTAGCTTCCTTCTGTAGCATGGCCTCCGACAAAGCAAGTTGTTGTAGCATCGTGGCTTTCCACTTGTTCCGATCAGCAGCAAGGGCCTCCCAGGATTCAATGCTGATTTTGGTGGCTTTCAGGTCTCTCTTTAGAACATCCTTAAAACGGAGATGTAGACGGCCGACCGGGCGAATGCCAGTGGCGAGTTCGCCGTAAAACAGATCCTTGGGGATACGTCCGTCTTTCATTCGCCGCAAGTGGCCAGCCCAGCGTAGGCGGCGTTGTCTGAGGAGAGTGATGAGGCTTGGAAGGCCCGCATGGGTGAGCACTTCAGTAGTGGGCACTTTGTCCATCCACGAGATGCCTAGAATGCGCCACAGACTTCTGTGATGGAAGGTGTTAGGACGCTTCTCCTGGCGCGCATGTGTAGTCCAGGATTCGCTTCTATAAAGGAGAGTGCTGAGGACACAGGCTCTGTAGACAGACACTTTGGTGGCAGTTGTCAGTTTTCTGTTATTCCACACTCGGTTTTTGAGGCGCCCGAGTGTGGTGGAGGCCTTAGTAATCCTCTGGTCGATTTCAGAGTCCAAGGAGAGATCGTCCGTGACAATGGATCCAAGGTAGGTGAACTTCTGGACCACCTCCAAGGGACTTCCATTAACTGTAATTGATGGCCTTGTAGGGCTACCTTGATGGAGGACATTGGTCTTCTTGATGCTGATAGTCAGGCCAAACTTATTGCATGCGCTTGCAAATGAGGACACCAGATTCTGGAGTTGCTCCTCAGAGTGGGTGGCAATTGCTGCATCATCAGCAAACAGCATGTCGCGGATAAGGACTTTTCGTATGCAGGTTTTTGCTTTCAGACGTGATGGGTGGAAGAGTTTTCCATCACTCCGTTTATGCAGAAAGATGCCTTCTTCTGAGGATCCAAAGGCGTGCTTCAAGAGTACCGAAAAGAACATTCCAAAGAGAGTGGGCGCAAGCACACAGCCCTGTTTTACCCCACTCTGAATTGGGAATGGGTCAGAGGTGCAGCCGTCAAATTGCAAAGTAGCCATCATCCCTACATGGAAGGACTGAGCAGTTGAGGGGGACAGCCGATTCTTGGTAGCAGCTTGAACAGTCCATCTCTACTTACTAGATCAAATGCCTTTGTTAGGTCAATAAAGGCGATGAAGAGGGGTTGCTGTTGTTCTCTGCACTTTTCCTGGAGCTGCCGTAATGAAAAAATCATATCAATGGTGGATCTTTTGGTGATACAATAGTATGTGATTCAAATTGATGTATGTTCTATCACTTTTCAGAAAAAAAATATTATGAGTGCTTTGTAAGTTTATAGAAAAAAATGTAGCTGACAAAAGGCCAGAAAACCTATAACATACTTTTCAGCGACCTAGTCTTGTAGGCTAAAGTGTTTGCTTCACAAATACGTGTCTTTATTTTTGATACGCAGTACAAGTAGCATATACTTGAATATACTTGAATAAAGTCCATTTACTTAGGTACTTTACACCTATTAAGTATACACACAGCCACCTGTCAGGATACAGATTAAAGAACGGCATGACTTTTACCTCACACAAATCCTAGGCGCCCCTCCAAATCCCCCCAGAAGCCCCGAGCAACTCCAAAGTGAAATAGAGTCAGTAAAGGCAACAGAGGAAGATAACACACCCCCTGCTGTCTCTCCAATCACACTGTTGACAGAAATAAGTGCACCTTCTTGGAAGGAACTATCCGGATTGGAGCCTGAGGATAAAGACACGTTTTTTTTTTTTTTAACTCCATTTGACCCATTTTTCCGAGCGGCAGGAGTTGTCTACAACCACTTACAGAAGCCCCAAATTGCTCTTCAGAATAGATTAAAACGCAATTGACAGCAAGCCAGCGCACACAAATGTGGGCAACACTCCAGCTGAAATCCAAATCACCGCAATCTTGCGATCATTAATTGTAATTATAGCTACACCCTCCATTACGAGGACTCGCTGACAGCCAGGAAGGGTATTGATTAAAGAAGACGTTTCAGAATCCCGTCACCGCAGCGGCTCTGGCTGTATTTCGATGAAGGGAGTGTGTTGTGTGGCATCATCAGCGGCGGGCAAGAGCTTGTTTTGTCTTGTGATTGCCCTACATGACAAGCTGTTGTGAGAAGATATAAAATCACATGTGGACAAGTGGCCTACGTACGTACACACACACACACACACCAACGTCTTTGTTCAAAAATGTCGACTTTGTCCTGAAAGGGTTAGATGAACACTAACTTTTATTTAGACCAATTTTTCATGTATTTATTTATTTAAATATGTTAATAAATTAATAAGTGAAAAAAACTACTAAAAAATTACTTAACACTAAAAATTTAAAATACTTTAAATACATTTAAATTTACCTTAAAACTATTATTACAGGTTTGCATTGTGTTTGTGTGTTATTTAATTGCTATATTATAGACATTTCATTATATGTTAATCTACAATAACCGTACATGTATTTTACTGTTTTTACAAAAAAAACGAACATTTCTTTACGAAAAAACGGAAAAAAAAAAAACTGTATTTCTATTTAATTAGCATGTGTGAGAAACCCAATTTGGCGGAATATTTGTGTGCGCTTCTTTGTGTGCAGAATATGTGTGTGTGTGTGTGTGTGTGTGTGTTCAGTCAGCGCAGAGTTTATATTTGCATCCGTTTACCACTATCTTATTTACTTTAAATTATGCACAGCTTGAAGCAAACTTTCAAAGTGCATTCAACGTTTTCATTGTCCTTCAGCGTAAGAACACATGCACATCAATGGCCTAATTCTTCTCTACACACACACACACACACACACACACACACACACACAATGTGGAGTCATGTCACCATTTTGTTAGGAAACACACTGATGCTCACACATCAAAGTTACTCCGAGGCCCGGCGCTCTTCTGAACAGATAAACACACACACTCATCAGAGTTACTCCAGGGGTCCGAGAAACTGACTGGCTGTAATCAGAGAAGCTCCAGGGTCCCTGACACGCAGCATACGGGCAATTGGAGTGAGATATCTGGCAAATGTTTGGTCTTCGTGCAGGGCAGCAGCCCAAATCCTGACTTCATTTCAGACCCCAAAGAGTAATGCCTTTTGCGTTATCATGGCACGCTGGGTTCACACATTCCCAAATAATCGTGATATTACCATATAGACGCAGAAAACAATGACCTGTTTTGAATTATGGAAACAATCTGAAGTCTGCAACACACATTTAGAATTGGCTCATTGCATCAATGCAGTGAGTCAAGGTATACAAGTGTATATTTTATTTTTATTTTAAATACAAAAATAGATTGTATATGGAAAACAAAGTTACCAATAGAAAGATGGGTGAGTGGATGACAGAGTGAAGGACATGGATGGAATGATGGATGGATGGATGGATGGATGGATGGGTGGGTGGGTGGATGGATGGATGGATGGATGGATGGATGGATGGATGGATGGATGGATGGATAGATAGATAGATAGATAGATAGATAGATAGATAGATGGACTGATGGAGGGAGGAAGGGAAGGATGGATGAGTGGATGGCTGAAAAAAGGTGATAGATGAAAGTGAATAGATGAAGGGTAGATACATACAGTCTTTGATGTGTGTGTGTGTGTGTGTGTGTGTGTGTGTGTGTGTGTGTGTGTGTGTGTGTGTGTGTGTGTGGGTGGGTGGATGGATAGATATATATAGATATAGATAATATAGCACATTTAAAAACCATCAGGGTGGACCAAAGTGCTTCACAAGAAGGCGAAAGGAGGGGTAATAGGTAAAATATAGCAATTAAAAAGTTAAATAGTAAGTAAAGCAATAATTAAGCAATATAGTAAGCAATGAAGTAGGCAATATGTAGTGCAACATGGCACAAAGAAGGTAAAGGTAGTACGTTAAAAGACAGTAAAAGTAGTACATTAAGAGACAGTAACAGGTAGTCATAGAACGATGAATGAAATGAAGGCTAGATGGATGGATTGATGGAGGGATAGACAGAAAGATAGTTAATGGATGGATCAATCAAAGACTGATGACTAACAGACAGCAGGAATGTTCTTCCTAGGGAACATCAGACACACATTTATTGGTTTGCTGGATGTGAAACACACAGGTCCTCCTGCTGAAGCCCATCAGTGGAATCTAACATTACATTTCCACCTGTCTGTGCACAGAACCCTAGAAATGAAACCCACATTATTGTCTCCTCGCCCTCATATTCCTCCGTTATTTACTTTTTTATTGGACTTTTTCTCGCTGAGGCGTGGTGGTGAGTGAAACGTCTTCTCGTATTGATCGATCAGTGCGGCGGCCTGACTGTTCTTTCCACAGCAGGAAAACACAAGATGTTTCTAGTGGCCACGCAGACGGTGCATTTCCAGTTCAGCACACTTGACCATCAGCATCTTTTCTGCATGAGCAATATTTAGCCACAGCCATGTCAAGTTTAGTCTCAAGGTGACATTTGATTCGACTAGGTGTTCTGTTTGAGTGTTGGCTGTTAGTGTGTGTTCTCTAAAACATACACAGACATGAGTTGGACCATGAAGCTGAGATAGACCACAAGAATTTGTTAGGATGATGATCTTTTTAGCAAAAAATTGCCTTTAAAAGTCCTGCATCATGGCCAGAGAGATTTTGAGTCCATAATCTACATCTGTGACGTCCAACCCTTGGCCATGGTCTGTATCCTCTTGTCAATGTGTTGCTGGATTTTTTATATTAGATTAGATTCAACTTTGTTGTCACTGTGCAAGGAACGTGAGACAATGAAATGCAGCTAGCATCTAACCAGAAGTGCATGTGAGGTATATTTACAGTTATGAACTATGGGATATAAAATGTATAGGAATATACAAGTGCATTGAAAAGAATACAAAGTTGTATACAGATGAATAATGCACAGCGTGTGCAACAATAGCTCCTTTCACACATACAGACATTACCGGCAAAATACCGGTTTATTGCCTGCATGCAGTCATGTGTGAACAGACAAATGCCGGGAAATTTGTTTTCCGGGAATATGCCGGCGTGGGTACCTGTAAAGTTCCCGGTATATTGCCTGCGTTCTGCCCTGTGAGAAAGCAGAACAAAGATTGCTGGAATAAGCACGCAGAAGTTGATGATGTCACAGAATATTCACTCCTCACTGTTTACAGAAATCGCATTTGGAAATGTCCTCCAACTGGAACGACAGCAAAATCAAAGTGCTTCTAATAATTCGGGCGGATGAAGACAGTTGTCACCACATCAAAGGAACAGTTAGTAAATACGCCACAAATTAAACAATTACCATGTTTACAAAGGCACAGCTCTTTAAAAGAATGTCGCCAGTTGATGATGTCACAGAAAATACCGGGATTTTCTAAATGCTCTGTGAATAGTTCTTTACCGGTAAAATGTGGGACTGGCAGCGCTTGTGTGAACAGTCTGTACCAGTAAAGTCGGTCCGGTAGTTTTCCTGCATTTCCCGGCATTGCTGTGTGAGGAGATATTGAAGAATCACATAAACAGAAGGTGCGATGAAATGTGCAAGACTTCTGTTTACTGCAGAAATTTCAGTCATTTCTACTGTAACAGCTTATTCGGTGATAATACTTTATTTGAAAGAGGAGTTATGTGTCTACAGTAAAGTTAAAATAATGCTCCAGAAGTGGCAGTTGTGGTCCAGTGGTAGTGAAATGAACTTGTCTCCAAGAGGTTGCAAGTTTGAGTTGCTCTCTGGCTGGTTTGGCTCGGTCAAGACACTGACCCCCACATGCCCCCCGGGCACCACAGCTTAAGCGTACATAATTCACTGGATAGTTAACTCAGCTTAACTTGAATACTGGATGGTTAAATGAAGAGCACCATTTCGATAGGTCCCTAGTGGCCATATTGACAAACTCACTCACTTTACTTTATAATGAGAGATAAATGACCTGCGGGCATCTCCGAGACTTCACTACCAGAGAAAACATAACCAGTGTTTTAGATGGAACTGTGACTAGTGAATTTTACAGAAAAGAAAAAGGCAGTGCTGTTTGCAAGCACATACATTTCTTTGCAATGAAGAGCGTCAAAAATCTCAATTCCAGAAATGGTGTCTGAAAAACAACCGTAGACGTCGTATTAGTCAAATACGCACCAAGTGATGAGTTTGGTAATTTCATTTGGCGATTTTTCATTTCTTTTCTCAGAATTCAGAAATTCAGACCAGTTTTAAATACCGTATTTATTAAAATACAAGCACCATGACAATATATGTATATATTACGCGAATACATACCCCACACCCGGGGCTGTGGTATTGGTATAACCCTAGAAATAACACAAGTAACAAGATGTATTTATTTGGCTTATCCTGGTCCTCGCGTGATTCATGGCTCTAGCATGGATCTGGGGAAATGTATGGGAAATGTACAATTACGGTGTGGCCACTTCCTGTCTCCTTTTCAAACATTTTTGACAAGCATCATGGGTAGATGGGTGTGAATATTATGTAGGGGTGTTATTGTTTGACAGGTTTGGAATATCTATTTGTGCATGTGTTGGGGGTTTTATATTGTATTTGTGTTTGACTCTTATTCTTAATTTTAGTTATCTGGTAATTGGGGACTATTGGTTGGATTGGTTGGATTACTCTTCATCACCAAATAGATTTTTTTTCTTGCATATATAAATCAAGTTGAAGGAGGGGAGGAAGAGAATTTTGCCATGATTTTGTTTTCGTTGAGACTGACAAATAAAAGAGTGAAAATCAAGTCTGCAACCTTCTCCCTGCCTCAATGGACCGAACATTCACACTGTTTTACAGAATAATGGCCACTAACACACTGTTGTATAAGAAAAATGGCCATGTCATGATGCTGGCAGTGGTTCTTTTTTAGTCGTCTTCACACTGTAATTCTGCCAAATATGGAAAAGACAACGAACATGAAAACAAAACGTTTCAAACTGGCCAAACTGGGCTATGAATTCAACAATATTGGAATTAAGGAATGGTTTGACTATAATATTTCTCCAGACAAATAGTGTTGAGAGGAAGCTCGAAATAGTGTAGATGTGAGCAAGTGCGGAAATGAAAAGGGGAACCGACTGGGAGGAGTTTCAATAACACTGATTTAATGATACCAGCTAGTGCACTACAAAGACACAGAGAACACAGTGAGACTGGCACAGTGAAACACGGAATTCAGGGAACTCGATGAGATATTGGAACATGGAACGGTGTTCGAGTCTGTAGTACGGAGAAACTTTGGACTAGAAAAAAAAGGGGGGAAACAGTTCCAGGTGAAAAGGATGATTCGGGAAGTTGTGATGATGAACACCTGGCAAGTGAGGGTGGAGCCAGTGATGATGACAACAAGGGTTGTCACAGGTAGTTCTGGGCGATACTGCAAAATTATATATTGATCCGATACCAAGTAAAAACAGGCCATATCGCCAATACCAATATCGACATTTTATTTGTTTTAGCACACAATATAAATTACTTTAACTTTCTGATCTTGAACTATTCTGGATTGCATGGATTTAGATTTATTTTAAGTAACACCGTGCTGTTACTCTATTAATTAAACTTTCACACTTTCTGTTATGGGCAAAATGTGCACCCGAGAATATAAAATAATATTCAAAAGAGAACTTTTGAGAGAATTGTCTCACTGGTGCCAGCATTCTCTGGCATTCTAAAAGTACGAGAGATTTTTGTGTGTTGGTGGTTATAGAGGATGAATGATTGTCTTGATTGGTCCAGAATTGACTTCTCACAGACAAGACAGAATGATGCTTCCTGACAATGCCCTCTCTCTATTAAATTGACAACACAATTTTGAGCAAAACTTGTACACCACTTAAAACCTCAAAGCAATCTACATGTCTTTTATATCACTATTAAACAGTTGTGCGTTAGTCCTCTACTGTATCCTTCTTGTTTGATGCAGTTTGGTTCATCTCACTCTTTCAGGTCTGACCTTTGCCTTCTGTGGAACCAGAACAGGTTATTAGAGTTGGCATTTGGCAAATCCCACTTACTGGCTTTTAGCACAGCTCCTGTGAAACCACTCTGTTTGTTGCATGCGGGTCTTAAACACAGTTGGAGAGATGAGCGCTAATGTCACTGGATAGGGCCAGGGAGCTAGTGGCACTGGGTCATGCCAGGCAGTGCTGACAGAAGATATTAGCTGTGCTTACCCGCCACTGGCCAGCATCGGCCTCTCTGGAGCTCCAGGCTTCCCCACCGAAGGAAGATTGCCTGGTTTAACAGCTGCGGCCTATTCCCACTGCGTCCTCTAAAAGCATTCTGTCACTCTCTCTCGCAGCCTTCTTAGGTCAGGACATCATTTCCTGAAGCATCATGGTACTGTAACTTCTCTGAGTAATACTGTTCACACGTCTCACTTCAGCAGAAGCCAGTCTTGATGCCGTTTCTTCATCATAAACGATAGTGAACTTGAGCTTCAGAAGATGCATGAGGGCGAATTCTTACCTCAGTTGCACAAAATAACTCCAAGTAGCACCAAAATTGCTTCACTTGTAAATGGATCAACACTAGCTTGAGTTTCACCCGTTAGGCTCAAGATTGGATCAGCTATGAAAATCAAGGAGTCAAACACGTATAGGGCTAGTGAAGACTCATCTTCTGCTCAATTTCCCATCCACCCACCAATGTATGCAACGATTGCCTAGTGAAAGCAGAGAAGGGAGATGCATCAATTTGCCTCAAGATGAACGGGATTTGTTCTAAAGCCAGACCTTCTGTCCTCTCTTTCATTCCAAGATTTCAGAAGCAGAACCATTGCACAAAATACATAGCAACAACGAAATTCTAAAATGATCAGGTATTGCTTTGAGGTATATCCGTGATCAAGGTTGACCTTCGTTTTTTTTTCTTTTGGTAATTGAAGCAGTGTGGAGAAAGAGTGTGACGGAAAAGATCGAGATTGTGATCCGTAGCATTTCAAACTATAGATTAAATATAAAAAAAAGACAAGATTAATCAAATCCAGCCCATTCAAAAGGTAGAAACAGACCATAATCCAAAGGCATGTGAAAATTCAACATCTAACCTTTTTTGCATGAGAGAGGCAAAAACCACATATTTGTAAAAAATTAGGTCAAAGGTAGCCATACCTAATGTTTAAATACAAGTAAACATATGCATTTTTGTAAAACCATTATGAAATGCAGTCTCTCAAATGGTTTGGATAACGCTGTTATTAATGTTTCACGCATATGTAAAATGTCTTCTTGCTCATGTAGCTTGTTTTAAACTTTTTATTCTGACAAAACAAACGTTCTACAAAATATAGAAACATAGTGCACATCCCTTGGTTGTTCACACAGTGTTCACAAGTTCAATTGTTCAAAAGTGCAATTTAAGCTTGATCTTTTAACTTATTTTACTCCCAATGTTGTCCAGAGGACTGTGATCGGCTCCAAACAGTAAATGAATAGATTGAAATACAAGAGAATGATTTATATTTTTAACATTATTATATATATTTTGCTTGTGAGCCGCATGCAGCCATCCCCTGATCTAGAAACACAACAATAAGATCAGTGTAAAAAACTGTTTTCTTCAAATGACTAGTTTTAGACAGGATAGTGGTCTCAAATTCTTCTCACCACCAATTTATCCTGATAGATTCAGCCTAAAGGAGCTTGATTCCCGAGACTCTCCCAAAGTGGCTTCTCAATTGCTCTTTTCCTATTATTACCTTTAACAACTCAGCAGCACGGCTGATTAAACCAGAAGTTATTGATTGCTGTCTTCATCGTCCTTCCACATTCAAACACTGACTTATAATATTAAACTGAGCTACAGTAGGAATACCTTCACAATATTGTTCTCTCTTCCATAAATGGAAAGTTATTGCTGTGAGGCAACAGAGCTACCCACTGCTCCACCAATGCCAAATAACTTCATAAAGTGGTGGAATCTAGTTCCTAAATCCAATCTGATTTTTTGGGGGGATTTTTTTTTCCTATCCTAAGCTTATTTTTATTTTTTTGTGTTTAACACGTAAAGTGTAAAGAAGACTTAAACGGCATTGGAATACACACTGGGGCTGCTCGCTGAGCACAACCTAAAACAACAGAACAAACATTCTGTTACGAATAAATTCAGAGACTCAAGATCACTAGCTCACAAAAACAATGAACCACAAACACTGACTTTCGGGAATAACACTCGAGGAAGAACAGATGCATTTGAGAAGTTTTTCCGTTCAAACAGACTAAGTGCAAAAGTGCATTTAGAGTGACATGAATCTTAAACGATTGACGATGACTTTGCCGTTAGCTTGTGTGCCATTAAAATGAAAAAAAAAAAAAAAAAAAGCTGCTAAATATTTAAAAAACATGATTAAAGACCAAAAAATAGTCATACGTAAAAATACACTTATAAACAGTCTTTACCAGAACTTAGCTCAACCCTCAGCATTCTATTTGTAGTCTAATCAGGTGAACGATGGATTTTCATCCCACCCATTTTTCTCAGGTGATGAATCTGTGCCACAATTCTTTTGTCTTAACTCTACTAAAATTAAGAAATGAAATGAAAAGTGACTGTTGGGGAATTAGGGGGGTGAGTTGGGCTTACTCGGTGGGACTATCCAAGTTGTGTTGATTGATTAGAGGCGAGTGGTGTAATCACCGATGTTTAGATCTTCTCCCCCTGCTATCGATCCCCTGGGCTGCCTGGAACAAGATAGGAGGTTCCAGCTCATTGGGCGTCCACAACCAGTGTAATCACTCTCCCCGAACTATAGTCCCATTCCTCAGATAACGCTCACCCTCCCAAAAAAAAGATGAAAAATGTGATCATTTATTTAAAGTTTGTGAAATTAATCACATTCTATCATCATCAATCATACACCTAGATCTTATTAAATGGCAATAAATAAATAAAAATCAAAACATGTCATCAACATCAATAAATGCAGAAGAAGTTATTTACCTAATCAGATGAACTATAATTGCATGTTTACGTTTAAATTGCAAGTTAATAGTCTTCCGTTCCATACGCTAATTGTCCAATATCAAAAATTATAAGACTGTCACGTGACTTTACAATGATTAAGAATGATTTAAAGAATCAGTAAAGATAATTACTTTTAGGTTGTCACGTAATGTCAGTACATACTGGTATAACGCTTACGGAAGTAAATGTATTTTGTACAATGGCGTTTCTTGACAGAATAGGGTAATACATATGGTAGCGCGATGGGAACTGTCCTGAATTAAGAGGCGGGAGCTCAGACCCAAATGCAATAAGATGCTTTTAATTATAAAATAAACAAAACAGAACATAAACAATCACGAGGGATCAAAAACTCGACTATGCGAAATGAAACCACGACAGGAGACAAAAAAGCAAAACGTAGCCACTGAGGAATTGGACATGGGAACTCGGGAACAGGCAGACCACAGATAACAATCCGTCAGAGTTGTAAAGTACTTGAGTACACTTTGGGAATTTTTGAAAATATTGTAAATATATTTTTACTTATTAGTATTTTTGGATGCTATGTACTTGTACTGAGTATTAAAAAACAAGCAACTTTTAAATTCACGCAGTTCCAATAATTTCACGCAATCAATAAAGTAAAAGTACTAATAGAAGTACAAATACTATTCTCAGTCACTATGTTTCAGTCACTGCGAGTGTAGATCCTGACAGGGACATTTTACAATGCATCTTTAATTTCAACAAGTTGAACTAGCAACGCCAAACTCATGAAACATAAACTGTTTATGAAAGTCCCATCCAACATTTGTTCATCAGCAAAGTAAAGTGAGTGAGTTTGTCATTATGGCCACTCGGATCCATATCAAAATTGAAATGGTCTTTAACCTCCAAATCAATTGACACAAAGAACTTGCCTGTACAAATGGTTTTAGAGGTAAGAAAGAAATATTTTTATGTAAATCTTGGTTCATGAACCCGTAATTAGCAGAAGACAGCTGAACTCAATGAATTGCATATTAAAACATAAAGGATGTTGGGAAACGCAAGGCATTCTGGTCAATGGAGTTCACAACATAACAGGGGATGGTTTGGTACTTGACACCTTCTGGCAGACATTCTGAGATTACAGTAACTACAGCTTCTCACACCCAAACATGGATGAAGAAGGTGAGAAATTGCAGGACAGAATGGATGGATGAAAACGTTTTTTTTTTTTTTGATGTACGTATGGAATGTGCCTTACGTATGGATCATTGTGCCTTCGGTTTCTGGGAGACGGTTGATTAAAGCATCCGAGTATCTGGGGAACGGGTGCAGGAATTGTGTAAGGAGCTTTGCTGTGATGCTGTAAAAGCAGATTTCTCCCTCTCTCTTTCTGTCCTTCAGCAGAGAACACTTTGGTCTTTAATCGGACTGACTTCCTCTAGCGTGTTTCAATCGTGTAACCTTTCCTGCTGCATCGTTTAATCCCAACAAAACTCTCTGTATTACAGGAACAATGTTGCAGGCAGTGCAAGGTTCTAAATGCTTTTGTTTCTAACATTCGAGCTGTTGGTTTGAGAATACAAAAATAGCATTTAATGTATAAAGATGTTTTGCCTTAATTATGATTAAAGACAATACAAATCATAACAAAATAATTTAAAAGGGATTAAATTATAAATAATAATAATATGCACTTTGACAAAAAAATGATTTGCACTATTTAAACTAAAATATACGCCTTAGTAAACGCAAAGCAACATTTCAGTTATTCAAGTTTTATTAAAGAGCGAGCTTCAATAAATAACTTTGAGAACAAACATTCTGTGTCTGTAGGTGGAAAGGTGGAAAAGATGATTTCACAAAAGACATAATCAATGTTAAGAAACAATGCATCGTTGCCACTTTAATGTTGTTAAAATTATTATTATTAATTATTACTACGTAATTCTTTATTTTTTTTATTTGTCATTTCTGAGTTGCTTTGCCTCTCGCTGTTTTCACTATTCAGGTTGGGATTTTCTTGTTGAAAAAGAAGAGTAGAGTGTTATTGTGATTTTGACAAATGTCTGTGTTTAGCTGTATGTGTGTGTGTGTGTGTGTGTGTGTGTGTGTGTGTGTGTGTATCTTGTTCTGGATTACAGAAGTTGTGTTATCTGTGCAGTAGTTTGCAGTTCAGTTTATAAAATCTTATTATATTTTTTGCCTCTACTCCACTACAGTTCCTTCACTTCATATCTCCTCAATCTTATGATCTCAACTTCTTCTACGTGTTTCTTCTGCTTTCCCGATTGCAGTGCAGAATGCATATAAATAGAAATGCAGGTGTACAAAATATATATATAAATTTTTTTTTAATATTAAAATTAAATAGAAAAGACTCAAATAGCTACATTACACAAGTGTTAGTGTAAAGAGGAAAAACATTAATGAATGTACACTGTATGAACACAATGTATATCACAATACATACTGTATTACATACATACACAATACACAATACATACTGAAATCAGTACTACACCTCATACCTATATTAATAGCAGCATGTTTTAAATATGAATTTCAAGAATAAATCACTGAACTAAAAATAACATTGGATTGAGCCAATCTCAGCTTCTAGTCAGTGTGTGTATCACAAGAAGCAAACTAACCAAAGACGAGCCACAATCTCACCAGGATCTCAAAATAGGAGTCAGTGACTTAGTGTTTTTTCAAGCCTGGGTAAATATGGACCTGAGAGTGTCGTGAGCGTGGCGGTCCGACAGCGGTGCCAAAGGGGAAGGCTCGTGTCAGCTTCTCTTTCCTCCACTGTCACTGGTGGATTTGAGAAGATACATGAGGATGCTGACCCCTCTCACACCGTCTGGCATCGTCTGGGATGGTGGTCTGCATTCAGATGGGGCGTTTGTATTGTTTCTGAGATGACGGCTGTCTTCCCGACTAACTAAATAAAGCCCAATCTGTGACACACAGACACAAAATAACCGCATTATACAATCCTGCTGGAATGTTTGGCTCCGAGACCGGCTAGCAGATCTAGCTTACATCCTGGAACTAGATTTTGAAATGCAAGAATGAAAAGGCAGAATAAACCAAAAATAATTACATTTAAAGGCTATTTTTGCTTACTAAAGCTTGCTAAGTTTTTTTTTTTAATTTGTGTTTTAGCACAATTGTGATATGTCCCTAGTGGCCAAATTGACAAACTCACTCACTTTCACCATGAAAATGTTCAGAGACCAACATCTTTTCTGAATAGTGTCTCTATTTTAGTGTCGAATTTCAGGTCAGAAGAATTGTGACCAAAAAGTTCCTACTACGGCTTTTTAGAATCTGATGTCCAGTCCATGTCCAGTTATTCCCGGTATGCAATTTCCAGGCTTACCACATCTACTTTTTGTAATGTAAACATCAAATAAAAAATCTTAATACATGATATATTTTCTATATTATCTGTATAAACAGTTTTTTGTGCCATGTACAGTTAATGTAGATGTAACTTATTGAACAAGTGACATCCACATGTTATATAAACCAATTTAGTTTGAAGAATGACTAGAAATTGTTTTAAAAATATATTTTCAAAATTATTTGTAGAAACTGTTTTTTTTTTTGTGCCATGTACATACAGTACATATATTGTGAATGTAATTTATTGAACAAGTGATATCCACATGTTAAAATCAAATTAAAGACTTACTAGAAATGTAAACGAATTTGAAAAGAATGACAAGAAATTGTTTCTAAAATGACTAGAAATTAGTCCTAGGACACACTGGAAAAAAATTTCATAGCAAGGAAGACCTGAGACAAAATTCTGGCCTGGTTTTACTTTCTTGATGTGAGATTTTCTCAGGTCTCTAGTTTCTAGTCGCTGTCAAAAACTGCATGAACAATATGCATTCCAGAGAATTGGACTGTCCAATTTGCCCGTAGGTGCAAATGTGATTGTGGTCATAAGCTGTGAACCAGAGATGGGAGAAGAAGTTTAGAAAATGAGCAATTGAATAAATCTCATTTGATATTCCTCTCTCAAAAAATAATAAAGGCTATACTATGAAGCAATTTTACTGTTGCTTGAGAGAATGTCCGTGTCTTTGTTATGAAGGACAAATTCTATGGCGTCGTCTAGTGCATTAAGCTTAGATACGTGTCCTATTCAAAGTTGCGAGTAAGGAAAAAGGGGAAAAACTTTCAAATAAGCATCTCAAAGGAAAAAAAAGCTTATAGAATCTGGAGCAGCTCTTCCAATTCCTCCTCCGTCTTTGAAAATGTTTTACTCTGTCAAAACTATTATGCCCTCAAAAGCATTCACGGAAACTAGGTTAGGAATGGGGCAGAAACTCAAATCGTAGACACTGTTGCTGTTCAATGAACCAAAACCCTCCTAAACAAAAGAAGAGTTTGAAAAGTAAAAACTAGAAATCAACAGTATCTGCTACCTCCTATATTATGCTAAACATTGTCCAGGGTAAGATCACTGAAATTATATTTTATTATTCATGTTCAGCTATATTTATATATAGAGAAAAAAAATTGAGATCAAACTCAAGTCTTTGTACAAAAAAGATGATTTATGAACCAATCACTGACTTGAAATACGGAATAATGAGGGCTTATATTTACGCGCATATTTGAAAACGGTGATTATAAGAACGATTATAATTTTTTGAGTGTCGAAAATTCGAAAAATGTATTTTTACATAATTATTTACAAAATAATTTAACTATTTAAATACTAATAATTGAGTGTTTTTACTTAATTTTACCTAATTATGGTAATAACATATAACAATAAAAAAAACATATAACGCTTTAAAGTTGAAAAAAATCTTTACATTTTAACATTATTTTGTAATGATCTTACAAATTGTACTTAATGAATATGGTTTCAATGCAAATAACACTACTGAGCATCTGTGCAAGCGTTAGAATTGGGATGTGGGCCATTATAAGACTGCTGGGTTTGCTAGACAGGTTTGAAAAGATTCTTCCAAAAGCATAATAGCAGATAAGGCCGTTTATTTTCAGCCCTGTTAGCACCATCACGCTGAGAATTATCTCTCCAGAGGCAGAACCTTCCTCGGGTGTTCAGATGTGTTCAGAGCTTCCTGGGTGTTAATGCAGATGGTGCTTCTACTAAGGTGTTCCACATGCTGACGCATAGGCTAGAAAAAAAAAAGAAAAGGTTCATTCAAGCAATGTATCTTCGCTGAGAGTTGGGTGTAAATATTTACTCTGTTCCGGAACGGAAGCCAAGAAACATCCATCACGAAACATCATCTCCATTCAAGCCTGACAGCCTTCAAATGAAGACGCCTGTATTGACGATTGGTTTCCCTTCTGCTATTCAAGTCAAGTTGTAAACCATCAACTATTTATGAAACTGTATTTCCATGTGCATTTGACCTTATACTATTACACACCCAGCAATGCTCACACACACACACACACACACACACACACAGAGAGACTCACTAGCAGTTACACTTTTATCACATCAGTTTTTCAACTTTGCAATTAATAGATAAAATAAGGACTGAAGAAAGAAAGACAACAGACTCCACGGACAGACAGACAGACAGACAGACAGACAGACAGGCAGATAGATAGATAGATAGACCTCTCACAAAAACCTTCTCTCGTTCAGCGGCTGTCTGGTGGAACAATTTACCTATTCCTCTTAGAAAGTCTGCAACCTTCTCAACATTTAAAAAAGCACTAAAAACTGAGCTCTTCCACCAGCACCTTAACACTGATTAAAAAAGAAAAAAAACTTTGTCTTGTGTGTCTTGTCTTGTGTTCACTGTTGTTGTTGACTGTCATGCTGTTCTGTCTAGTAAGTTTCCTTATATAGCCTGTATTGACATCTACTGTAGCCTATTGTAGACAAATTGCTTCACTTGCTCCTCTTTTTGTAAGTCGCTTTGGATAAAAGCGTCTGCCAAATGACTGTAAAGTAAAGTA
>MU204446.1:2873284-2907978 GCA_017309775.1 Paedocypris sp. Pulau Singkep
ATGCAAAAAAAATTGTGCATAACTAATTTCAATGTATCATTTTTTTCCTATTTAAAGATGTTTATTGTGGAAAATTTACTTGAAAAATATCTTGTGTGGCTTTTCTTTTTTCTGTTCTGTCTGTGAAACGTTAAACAGCCTTTTAAACTGTGTGTTTACTCTGTTGATTAACTACACACACACATTTTGGACACATACGTATATGCACATACAAAGGTCACTACTGAACAGGTTTTCTTAGCAGAAATTTTATCTAAAATGGGTTTTGTACTGTGGATGTTTGCTGAATGACAAGAGACATCTGCTGATGGAGAAGTGTTGTGTGAGGACTCAGGACCCTGGAGGAGATGTGGCTTTGTGAATAATAACACAAAGCTGCACTTTACAGCATCAGGACAAGAACTTCCGGGTGGATTTTTCTAAAGTGTGACGAACAAACTCAGGCTGTAAAAGTTGAACTCATGTGTTACTGTTCTGTTGTCATCCCATTGCTTGTCTTTAGCCTTTAAATGATGGTGTGAGCTCAAAATTGTGTCTTGTTCTCCATGAAATGGAATGCAACTTTAACTATAAATAATTTACTGTCGAAAATGCTGTGGGTTAAACCGTGTTTTATGGATTTCCTGTGACCTGATGGTGAAAACGAAGTCTGTAACGTGCACATTTGTACATACACTTGATAATATTTATTTTCACTTTCAAAATAAAAGAAGTCTGGTTTATTCGAGGGGATTTGTTACAACCGACAACCTGTTTATCCTGAATCAGAATCTCACTTTTCCGAATGTTTTGGCGAAAGCAGCTACGAAATGAAAAAGAAAAATCTTAAACAAAATTTAATTCAAACGGAGATAATTTTGGTGACCAGCAATTTTGACAATCGTCTCAGAGATGCAGTTAAACAAGCTTGACGGATTGGAGTTGGTACCAATCTTAGTCTCACTGGACCTCAGATATACAGTTTTGTAAAAAGCAGTGTAAATGGACAATGTGCATGTCTTTTATTATCCTACCTCTACACTTCTCTCTTTCTCACCCTCACACCAAGAGAGAGAGAGAATAGAGTTTTCCTGGCATCGCTATATGTAACTGAATTACCTGGGAAATTAAATCACGTCTTGGTAGCAACCGCATAAGAGAAACATTGGAGCAAGTGCCTCAGTGACAGCTCTCATCAAAATAGTTGCATTTATTTGACATTCCCTCTAAGGTTTTGTGTCAAACATAACCAATGCTATTTCTGTCATCTGTTATGGTTTAACTATGTAAATGAGTTATGAGCCGTTAACGGGGACTCTTACCACGCAATAAAAATACAGCCATTAATCTACAAAGTCGCAACTGAGAAATGGGATTAACCTCTGCGGGACTTACTCTAACATAAAGAAATGCAGCTTTAAATTCAAGATCAAATTAACTGTTCAACTCTTTATAACAAAAGTGCAGTGCTGTGAAAGGTAATCACATTCATTATCCAAGTAGAAGTATACAGTAAATACTAGAGTCAAAATAGACTACTGTGGAAATTAAAAGATCAACATTTTTACTCAAGTACAGGTTTCACAACTGCTTGAAGTATAAAAGTAAAAGTATTTTGATGAAAAAATACAATTAAAAAGCCTTGACAATGCAGAACATAAAATTAAACAAAATGAAATTATAACGTGGCTAGCGTTATAAGGAGTAACGTGGCTGTGTTTAAAATGTATGGAACAGATGCGATGAAAGTGCAGATAAGAAAGTACAGATATTTGCATAAGGATTTGCATAAGGATTTGAAGTAAAAAGTAAAAGTAAAAAGCAAAAATAATTACACAAGAAAAGTATTTTGAAAATGTTCTACTTAAGTAGTTTGTTTCTAATTTTGTAAGGTGTCCTTGGGTACCTTGAAAGGCGCCAAAAAAATAAAATGTATTATTATTATTATTATTAAGTAACATGACTAGGCATTTTTTTCTTTGTCACGTGACACCATAGCTAAAATGTAAACAAACTGTGATGGCTACTGAAGAGATTGCATCATGTCAGAAAGTGGAGTCCATCTCTGACTGGTTACGTAAATATGGCCTCATTTTACTCAACAAATCACTTTTCTCAAAGAGCCTCCTGAGTCACCAGAACTCCATCCATCAGAGCACTTTTGAGATGCAGAATGGGAGATTCACATTATGACCAACTCTGCAGCATCTACATGATGGCATCCAGTTAATATGAACCATAATCTCTGAGGAACAATGGGGTTGAGGGAGGTCTGCAAACTGTTTAATAAAATCTACACAATGCCTGCACAGTATAATATACAACGTGTAACGACTGGCTGGACACCGGCGTGTTGATGTCACAGAGCGCCAAAATGAGTTTCCTGCCTCTGGAAATGTTTTCCTCCTACCGAAAACACTGGCTGCTTCACTCTTACACATCTTAAAAAGCTTTTCTATGTTTTGCTTGCCATCTGGATGAAACTAATTCAATTAAACAAAACCATCAACACACACGCTTATACAGGCACTCACTGAATATCACAATACAGCTGTTACGAGAAAAAGCAAAGCTTCTGTTTAGAGACCTACTAATATTGTCAGAATTCAGACATTTTTTTTGGCTAATGGCATGACATAGCATCAAAATATGAATCCTCGATATATCATCATCAAATTCAGCAGATCTTGGGTCACCTATGATGGGATTTTTTTACGCATTCCTACTTCACTTTCGGCTTTTGCCTTATCAGGGAATCATCCTTTTCCACCTCAATCTATCCTGAGCATCTTTCACTCTGACCTCAGCAAACCTCATGTTCTCTGTTAGCACATCCATATACAGTATCTCCTCCTTGGTCCTCTCTAGCTCTTCCTCCACCTGCTTTCTACTCTCACAGCAAATCACAATGTCATCTGCAAACATCATTGTCCAGGGAGATTTCTGTTTGACCTCATCTGTCAACCTGTCCATCAGCATTGAAAACAAGAAGGGACTCAAAGCTGATCCTTGGTGTAGTCCCACCTCCACCCTGAACTCTTCTGTCTGGTCTACAGCACATCTCACCACTGCCATACTCTTCTCAGACATGGAGAAACATGTAGTACCTTACTTGTGTCATTGTAAGAGGTCTCATTGTGTCACGATGATGCGTCGATTTTTAATGCAATGATTAAATATATTGAGAGAGAGAGAGAATGAGAAATGGAATGAGTGGAGAGCGAGATACCAAAAAGAAAGTGAGGTTGGAAAAAAAATTAAAGCAAAAAATTAAGCAGCATATATCACAGTTTTCTTTCTGACTCGTCTGCCTGGCTTTACCTTGCCATGTCCTCAAACAACAGATGTGGAAAAGATTCCGGATTATTGGAAATCCCTCTTGGGTCACGGTCACACTCTTCTTCTTGACCTTCCAGGGCACTCCAACGGAAAGTGACTCTTCAAAGGAAAATGTCCTGTCTGGCTCCATTACT
This sequence comes from Paedocypris sp. Pulau Singkep, assembly GCA_017309775.1. Classification (NCBI taxonomy): domain Eukaryota; kingdom Metazoa; phylum Chordata; class Actinopteri; order Cypriniformes; genus Paedocypris; species Paedocypris sp. Pulau Singkep. Next base: position 2,876,737 of record MU204446.1, read on the forward strand.
CACATTATACGCTTGAGACTCTGCAGAGCGCAGATAGCCGCAGCATCCTTCACGGATTAACTAAAGAAGCAGTGATCAACGCGCATTACCCCTTTGCTCTCTCAGAAAACTCAGTAAACCACAGGTTACAGGTAATACCATGTCAGGTATTCTAAAACAAAACTCACATCTACCTCTTTACAGATATTTGAAAATAATGAGTCATTTTAACAATTATATTACGTTGTGTAAATTGTATCTTGGTTGCTTTACTTTGAATTGACAGTAGTGAAATTGGCACCAAAAAAATCAATAAAAAAGGGTTTTATTCTCAAAAATAATTTGTGTACTGGCCAAGCAAATATTTGAATGCCGTCAAGTGTTGCCAAGTGTTTGTCTTAAGGCTGTCAGATTTCCACATTAAGACTGCGAGCCCATTGAATACTGCATTATGAGTAAACAAAGGTCTTTTCTCCAAGTGTTTTTGTTCTAAATCTCAATGCTGGACAAAATAGCTTGAGGATCCTGCTGTTCCATTAAATAGCTTTGGATAAAAAGTACATGCGAACCACCCTGCAGGGCCCTCAACACTTCCCAGTCATTTATCTCACATAATGTCACTGCTGTCCATCAAAAAGCCAGTTCAAATCTTGGACAACTCAATGTGGTTGTCATGCTAATGAGAAACACGTAGAATTTTATGCCAAAATCACCCTTAACTATATTCCCAATGAGAAAAGGACACCATACACCACAGGACTGATTCTATTTAAGTCATGCAGAACACTAAGCTTGGATCTCTGGAAGCATCTCTGTATTGGAATTTGGCCAGACGATCTGGCATTGTGCTGGCATTGCTTCTGAACAGAAATGGCAACGCTCTGTTCCACAAACCCCAAGTAGAACAGTCATATCATGCATTCTGATCAAATTGTGCAGCTCGTTTGTCAACAGATTGTATTGGAACAGGAATTTTAGGAGCCATTTCTAGTTTGATAACATTTTTGTGATGTTCTGTGATCAGACCTTTATTTTGAAAGAGAATAGGCGTGTCCCACATATTTAAGATGGCCGCCGCTAAGGTAGAACAAAGGAAGTTGTTTGGAAGCCATGTGGGCGTACAATTCTTTACAAGCAAACATCCAAAGCCAAGACTTGGACTCCAAAGTCAAAGCCAAAACTCGGACTCTTAAGCCAAATCATTTGTCAAGATCTCTGGATATCAGTTTGAATTTGCTTGAGATTTATTTTTACCATTCACCACCTGCCTGCTAAAATGCTAACGGACTGCTTTCATTGGGAATTCATCATTCTATACACCAGATTCTCAATAAAGGTACAAACTTTTTTTTTTTTTCTGTGGAAAGCTTGTTGAAGAACACGAGTGGCTGTATCATTGAAGTTGCAAGTACAGGAATATTCGATTGTTTTCTCCAAATTGTGAAAAAATAGAATGAAAGTTTTGCCACAATAGCACCATGGAAAAAAAAAAAAGGTGTTTTTTCAGACATTTGGTTAAATTGTCTATCTTCCCATGATGCTTTTGTGAGTCTCATTTGGAACTCTCACAGCACAGTACTCTCACAGTACAAAAAACAAACAAACAAACAATCCATTCATTGACCATAAATGAAAATTGAATAAAAGAAACCTAATAAGTGTGAGTGAACGTATGAATGTGTGTCTGTGTGTCCTGCTCTGTGATTGGTTGGCCACCAATGCAGGGTATATGTGTGGAATTGTGCCGTTACGTTATATGCCGGCCATTGGTGTCTTACATATGGTTTTTATATTTATTAAGTTGATTAATGTTATTTCTCTGTAAAATGTTCTTAGTTTTAAATGTTATTTATTGTTTCGTTTTTGTTGTTTTCTTTTGTGGTGGTGTCGTTTGTTGTGCAGAGTGTTTTATGGCTTTGAATTGTTTGTTATTCTGCATCATTTTAGGGGCATTTCACTGATATTCGTTGTAATTCTGCTGTATATTTCATGTTTATCCTCCCTCACAACTCCGTGAGCGTGGAAGAGAGGGTTTGATGGCGTTGGCAGTATGCTTTTATTTTTATTTTAATTTTATTTCTGCATTTTAGTGAAGTCACATGAGGAAAGAATTGAGAGTCCGCCTGTTTATTAAAACGTACACAACGCGGAAATCCGGCTACATATGTCCCGCCTTTAGGCCCAGAATTGCTGGTTTTGGCTCCTGCTTCCTGTGAACCAGAAATGGAAAAGCAGTTCAGAAGACGAAAGGGTGGAAAACATTAGTCATATGCAGATTTGAAGAAATTAACACAGCCACATTTGGACTTAACCCTCCTTTTATGGTCAGGTGAAATTGACCTGTGTTAAAAAAAAAAATAAAAAAAATAATAAGTATTTTTTTTTTTTACTTTGAAACGTCTCCTGCTTGTCTTAAGTGTAATCTACATATAAGCAAAAATGGTTCAGTTCACATCTTTGTGACGCCCGCAAAATGTATTTGTTGCAAAATTAATGTGAGTCAATAATGTGAGTCAATTTGACTCTTCAGACAAAATGGAAGCTAAAAATTCCAGAGTGAAAACTGTGTAAGAGTGAAAACCATCAGAAATGTGTTTCTTTGCAACAATGAGACAAACATGCACTACTGTCTCACACAACCTTTGTAATATAAACATGTAGCGTGATGTTACATATATTATTTTTATTTTTCATATGATGATTACACAGATAAGATAAACATCAGCTTAAAAGTGGAAAATGTACTTTAAAAATGTTTTTAAAATATTTTGAAAACTATGAATACCTTTCTATATGACCCGAACATAATATACCCGTTTATAACAATTGCAACATGGAGTGGCGCGTAAAAGTGAGTGTTTAAAAAGAAAAAAATGGACAGAAAAAATGCATTGAAACACAAAATACATTTGTTAAATGATTTAATAAATAAAGCATGGAGGCTAAAATTAAATACGAAAACGTATTGTATTTTCTTTCTTCAAGTGTGTGTGTGTGTGTGTGTGTGTGTGTGTGTGTGTGTGTGTGTGTTTGTTTGTGTTACCACTAATGCAGCAGCTCAATATTTCTCAATCATGTGACTAATCCTCTCATAAAGTCCTTTAAGGGTTTTGGTATTGACTGTTGAGACTGGAGGGTCGTGTCAGCATCAGTAGAGCCCATGAGGGACAGTAACAGGCCTTTCTTTTAGTGGCCTACTTCGGCAGTCACTCAGCTGAAGGGGACCAGGAGGGCAAATCTATCTGAGCATTGAGAGCTTGACAATGGCACACGAGACCCAGTGGGACTCAAGAAGTGCATAAATCGATAGAAAAAATAAAGAGGAATTGACATTCCCTGCGGCTAACAACAAATACTTGGACACACACTAAGAGGAGCTAAACGTTTGACACTTTATTGGCTAATGCAAAGTGGCTCTTCATTACTAAAGATGTAAATGACTGATTCTGGAAAAGCATTTACACAAGACCTCATCCAGACCCAAAAAATAAAATCCAGTTTGTTCTTTCTTTTATGGATACAGTGCAATTTTTAAACCATTTGTATAGGATTGTAGGAACATATATTTCAATTTAAAGCAAATTAAATTTCAATATAAAGCAAATAAATTAATCACATTTTAGCATGATAAAATATGATGATTCGCTTGTTTTTCATAGTTCAGTTCATACAGTTCGCTGTAAAATGCATGTGGTATTAATTTATTAATAATAGTAATTATAATTATAATAAAAATGTTATACAACCTCAATAAAATCTATCACATCAAGTTATGCACAGCAAAAAAATAAATAAATACGACGGTGGAGCAGCAGCAGAGCAGTTTGATGTGTCTGATGTCCATCAACACGTCTGATGTGTCCCAAAGGGATGAATCAATAAGGTCAATGGTGTCAAAACCTCAAAGGTTGTGTCACGATCTCAAGACAAGCTTTATAATTGACTGTGACAAATAGTTATAGTGGCCGAAGGCAAAAGATTCAACTGCTAAATGACACAACAACAAAACCCTTAACTGCTAAATCTAAATTAAATACACCATTACATTGGCAAATAAATATTGTAAACTTGTCAAAAAAGCATGTGTGAGCGTGTGTGTGTGTGCAATTAACACTAGTAATTAACAATCACTTCTAGTTAGTGTTTTTTTTTTTCAACCGAGAGCGAAATTCTCAACCACTGGAGCTTCATTGTAGGAACACATTTACATTACAAACTGGTTGCAGAGCCTAACCTATCTTGATGGCTTCTTTGTAAAAAAAAAAAAAAAACAAAAAGAAGGGAATTAAGAATTGTGCTATTTACAGTAGCTGTTGTGGCTTGATGAATCAAAAACAGAAAAATAAACAGTAATGGCTGTAATGGAAAGAATCTACTTTTTTGGAAATGTAAATATCAGAATTGTTTAGTTATGGTTAAGATAATTTTATTTTTGTTTTAAAATATGGATTTTTTTTTGCTGTGTTCATTTTAGAAATACAGTATAGAAAACTGTTCAGAATTTCTTGAATACTGTGAAGACGGTATATAATTTAATAAAGAAATAATAAAGCTATTAACAATCAATTCACTCAATCTATTAATAATCAGCACATGAACTCCTCTCTCTCTCTCTCTCTCTCTCTCTCTTATTTTTATTTATATATTTATATCTCCCTCTACCTCTATCGTTTACCTTGCAGAAAAGAAATCATCTGCATCATTTGAAAATTTAGAAAAAGAAAGAACATTTTTGTTTGTTTTGTTTGTTTGTTTTTTCTGATGGTCTGACCCCCCCCCCACCCGTTGAAGCGATAAATGCACAAACAAATGCAATCATCCGCCATGTAACATATCCAGAGAAACCTTTTAAGAGCACAATCCTGTATGTATGAATATGTAAGCAGTGAATTTAAATATCACATTGGAGAAGTGATTATATTATGTCTCTACAATCCATCACCTTTAATAATGGAACTTGCTGGCTGCACATGATTTTACATTAATGACTTGGTGGTTAAAGAATGAATAGTGTGTCTATAGGAGTATATTATATGTATAGCCCCTGGCTTTCTACACTAGTTTCGTCGGTACTTTTCAGCAACCACAACCAAAAGACGTTCATGCAGCGTGTAATATTGAAGCAATGTGGAAAGATTTACACTGAAATTCATAATAAAACATTCATCCATTCTGAACCATTTTCCATTTCTGGGTCCCAGGGAGCTGAAGCCAATCTCAGCAACTCTGGGTCTGAAGGCGGTGCACCATGGTTCCTGGATTGGTGGTCGTCCAATCACGGAGCAGAACACACAAACACCTTCACACTCTTCCTGACTAGTAGTTCTCCATTTCTTTCCTAAACGCATGTTTTTGGATATATAAGTAACCAAACTACATCTACTGGCCATAGATAGGTTCTATTATTGTCATTTTCTTCTTCTTTTTTTTTTCTTTTACAACCGTTGGCTTGTTTTTTTGCTCGTCTCTCTCTATTTGGTGATCTGTCTAACTGTTATATGTAGTCATTGATATTTGTTGATTTAACTTCTCTCAAAAAGAGAGAATAAAACAGCTTTATTAGATAAGTAACGGTAATCTGAAAACATACTCCCTTTAAATGTGTTATTTCCTCTGTTTATTTAGCAGCCGACCACTGGGGAAAAAAAGACTTATTGGAAGTGCCGACAGAAAAACGGGGTTTAAAAGTATATTTAAATAGAGGGTGTACGTACTTGTGAAGAACAGAAAGCAACTGTCTCCATCCACAGAGGAACCAGAGCTCCAGTTCTGTCAGATGTGGGACAACAAGTCAACAGCTTAATGAAGGTGGGTGGAGAGAAGGAAACGGAGGAGAGAAGAGTAAGAGAAGGAGATGTAGAGGCACAAATTAAGAAAGTTGCTTATTTTTGAGTCATGTAAAATAATGATAATAAATAAAGAAAGAGCCCAAAGTAAATTCACTAGTGTTATCAAACGATTAAGTTGTTTAATTAACCACACTTCCCAACCAAATTGTTCGCAATTAATCTCAAATAACGAACAAGATTGTAATATTGGACATTGAAGTGTAAAATGTGAATGTAAACTCAACATTAAATAAACACTTGTTTAAATACTGTAATATAATTTAGTAGACGTTCTGTTTATTTACAATATTTTTTTAAAAAAAAGTTGTTAATTCATTGTTTCTTAACAACATATATATATATAAACATTTTAACTCGCAAAAAAAATTTACTCAGAGAAATAATAAATAAAAATCTAGATAAACAAAAATGCTTTGTTTAGGTCCTCGAAGCATTGAAGGCCTTTGATTAGAGTAAGAATTACATGTCTTGGATGTAGGGAATGTATTGTGTCAACAGTGAGACACCATTTTTATATTTATGTGGTATAACACTGTGATGGAGAGAGAGAGAGAGAGAGAGAGAGAGAGAGAGAGAGAGAGAGAGAGAGAGAGAGAGAGAGAGGTGGCAGAGTTAGAGGGAGAGAGAGAGGGAGAGCAAAGTCGGAGGAAACCATGACAGAATGAGGGTGTTTCAGAGTTAGGCTGGAGAAATATTACATCAGTGATCCAGAAAAACTTCCCATGAGGCCGTGCACCTGGGTCCTTTACGCCCAATGGCAGCACGTCCCGGACCAAACAGCTGAGAGGAGCATTAAGAGCTCCCCACAGAGACTTCATTATGCACCAAACACCTCCCAGCAGCTGCACCACAAGAGGAAGACTGCAGAGATGTCATGTGTTTACTGTACACAGATCATGGTGGCAAATCTGATGCTAATCAGGGGAGAAGAAAATCAACTTCACACTCGTGTTGACATTTTAAATAAAAAACAGCCCTCATTGCCCTTCTCTTTCAAATCTCTGTGCCACCGACTCCATCCCAGCCCCAGAGCATGATAGATCCACCTCCATGCTTGAGGAAATGCAACTTTTCTTTCCCCCAAAATTTGTGGTCAATTTTTATTTGAGCTTATTCATCGCACAACCCTTGCTTTTATGAACAACATTTTTATTAATATATATAGCCACGTGAAAATTTACTTTTATGTGTATTATGCTGAGGTAACAAAGTCACCCTACGCATATTCATCCATCCAATTCAAACATTCGCACATATTTTGCATATAGTAACGTATAAACTTTGATTGTTTTTTGATTGAAGCTTTTTTTGGTTTGTTTTTTCACAACCAAATTGACATTTTATAGTATTGTTGCTATTGTCTCTGAAAATTGTGATTTAATTGAGCATTGATTGATTGTGATGTGATCTGACCCCAATAAAACAAGTTGAGCCTGAATTTGTTGCCTACAACTTTTAAAGAAAACGAACTTTATTACATTTTTGGCCATTTAATTTATGGAAGCTTCATATTTATATTCATATGTACCGACCTTATATTCGTATGTCTAACCTTAGCTGTGTTCCCTCAAGGCCGTGGTTAAAAGCATATATCAAGAAACTGACGATGCAAAAACAATTTCATCATTCTGAAATGTGTATTAAAACAGTGGATAATAGCTCATCGTGTACGGTTATTGAGAACTTGGTGTGTCTTGCCTCCTCTGCAAAATGTTCTGGTCACTGAAGTATTCTGTAACGTGTCAGCGAGAGCCAGCACAGTCCGACATGTGGTAAAAAAAAAAAAAATATGTCCCTGATGAAATCCTGTACAGCCATGACTCGAAATATCCCATCAGTCAGTCAATCCAGCCATCACAAGCTTTATGATGTAAACCAGTTGCAAGACTCCAGACTGCAGAATTATATTGTATCTAATTACATGGCAAAAGTTGCTGTCAAAATATCATTGTAAACATTCTGTTTTATCAAAATGTGATGTTTTTAAGTGCATTTGTAGGGCACATGTAACGTGTATAAACGTTATAAAAAGTTATTATCATGTATTAACATTATAAAACTTTATTATTATCATTATTATAACTTTTATGTATTAAAGTTACTGTTTTAACAGAGTATAGTGATGTGTCATTCGTTAATGTTGACAATGACACAACTCGGAATGAAACTCGGAAACTTCGTTCAAAACTGGCGATGAACGAGTCTTCTCAATGAACGATTCGTGAGCAATGCTAGTGGCATGTAAAATCACTCCAATTCGTTTGTGATTTGTTCTTACAGATTCTTACGGATCGTTTGATTATTTGTTCGTTCGTTTGTCACGTGACAACTCTTTAGCGAACAGCATCACTCAAGTTTGTTCGTGATTTGTTCAAATGAATCGTCTGTTCGTTCATTTGTCATGGCAACTATAGGTTTTCACATGATTTGCAATACATTGTGGCATTGTGTGTATTATCTTGTCTGCTGAAGCAAACCATTTTGTCTTTTGTATATATTGTTTAAGAGTGTGACCACTTTTACAACGCCCACCCCGGCACCTTCTGTAACAAACAAACAAATGACACAAAAATATTTGTTCGATTTACTGTTTCGACAGTTAAAGATTCGAGTCAGAAGAATCACATTTTCCATCACTATTGAACTGCAGAAAGGATGTGACGAACAAGGAGAATCTATTTGACTTCTTAAAGTGTCTCTTTGAAAAAGCAAAACAATCACGCCCTACAAATTGGGACACCATTTGGAATATCCATTTTGGTTATCCTAATATTCTCCATCTAAACTCGTAGACTTCCCCATAGTGGTCCTCCCAAAAGTGTATTCAATTCAAAGAAGTTAAACTTGTCAACATCATGAAGCTTAATACTGACTCAAGGCCTAAATTAAAAGTGAGTTGTTTGTTGACCTCACCTGAAAGAGGAAAATGAAGCATTAAGCATCGAGTTAGCTGGAGAGATCCACGGGACAGTAAAAGCAGCATCCCCACATGACTGCGCATATTAAGAGTAAATCCCAGTTTCCACCACCTGTCAAAATAGAAACCGGTCCACACGAGGCGGCAGATCTTCACATCTCAGCTTAAGGGAGCTGCTCAAAGCTCTTTTCCATTCTCAGCATCATTACTTTGATGTGCTTGGTGTCATTTAGCATATTAGTTGCTGTGGGACATGTGTTCTTTTTAAAGCTTGCTATTCAGTTGTGGCGAGGTTTATTGTGTTGGTATATGCCGGCTAGTGCGCTCTGCTGATGGTGTTTGTATGGAGACTGGCTCTCTAGAGCACAGGGATTCAGTCACCAGCTGGCATAAGTCAATAATTCATATCTGCCAAATCTCTTTATGCCTTTTCCTAGCGTACTGCATGACAACACAGATTGGATTGAGCTTAATAACATCTATTAAACAGGAGGAGACAAATAAAGATGAATTTTAATTTTGACTTCAACTTTTTTTCGACAAGCTGTTTTATCAGACAAAATCAAAAATCTTAATGTAAGCTTATTTGGTCTAAAACTGAGAAGCGAGAGAGAAATAGTTGTAAGTCGCCCTTGTAAATACAAATTAAAGGTCATTTATACGATATATATAGCGTATTTCCCTGTCACAGAATGTCTCAAAAAAAAAAAAAAATAGATGGTTACGGATATGTCCATTGTTTGTCGGTTCTTTAACTACATATGGGTATGACAAGTGAGCAACCAACACGTGTGACATGTATGGAAGGACATATGGTGGTGAACACCTGGTTTTCTTATAGATGGGTACAGTGTCTGACCCATTATCTACTGGTGTTCCTCAAGGTTCAGTTCTTCCACCACTAATCTTCTCTACATACAAATTTAGGGTATGGTCAATAAAAATATGGACGTCCTTCCCAAAAAATGTTGAATTGTGGAAAATTGTAATGACATGTAAGTTGCTATGGATACAAAGTAAAGTAAACAACACATCATTACTGTTCTGCTTGGCTCAACCAATTATTAATACCATTCACGACTGTTCAGAACCTTGGAATTGTGTTTGATGACAAATTTGTTTTCTCAGAGTTTTCTTTTGTAAATTGTAGATTCACACTGAAAGTGTCGAAACTATAATGTAGCACGTGGAGTTATATACGTACATAACAAAAATGTGAAACAATTGAATATGTCATATTCTAGGTTCTAAATTGTCTTCCAACAGTCTTGATGATGATTCCAGAGAAGCTTAGCACTTGTTTGCCCTTTTGCCTTCACTCTGTGGTCCCGCTCACTCCTAACCATCTCGAATGGGTTCAGGTCCTGTGACTGTGGAGGTCAGATCATCTGGTCCCACACCCCATTACTCTGCATTTTGGTCAAATAGCCCTTACACATCTCAATGTGAATCTACAACCTTCATAGTCATTATTATAAAGAATGTCCAATGCAACTTTCTAAGAAGCGAACAGAAACGCTTCATAGTTTTGTTTTGTTTGTTTTTTTCTTTGCAGTCTTCGCATTTTTGCTCTAAACTTTTTTTTTTTGCATCAGATTTTTCCTTTAGAAGTGTGTTTTTGATATTTATTTTTTTTTTTTTGTCCTGTCCTTCCGATTGTTTTGCCTCTGCATCTGTCTTCGTGATCTTTGCTGCCTTTGTTTGTCGGATTTTCACTGAGTTCATGTTTGTTTGCTTGTTCCGTCTTCATCACATTCCTAGTGTTATTTTACATTTAGTTTGAGTTATTGTTTGCTATTAAAAAAATCACATTTCTGGTTCATCTCTTTTAACAGAGTGGATATGACTTTTATAAACTTGTTAAAGAATATAGGCATATCAAGTCTCACCCCAAAAGTTTATTTTTATAGCGCTTTTCTCAGTCCCAGACTAACGAAAAGCCGGAAATGTAGGATTTAGGAAAAACAAAAATAGGAAAAAAAGAGTCTTTAAAAAGAAAAAAAAAAAACATCCAATATTCATCTGTGTTTCGAATTATGAAAAAAAGAGTCAATAAAAAAAAAAAAAAAGTTAATTAAGCTGGTTAGGATGATGTTAAAGAAGAGATAAGCTGGTGTGCTGCATCCCGTGTGCAAAATTCTGTGGAAGTAGAGACTTGCTCATCTCTTATATAAAGCCTTAATCTAGCAGACTAACTGTGTATGTGACTGACAAAGTCCCTGCCATTATTTCACTCGGACACTGGCCCGACTGATTTACTGAAACCTTGAGCCGCCTGAGTCCTCACAATAACGAATTGCTTCACAAAGCACTTGAGGACAAGGTTGAAAGAATTAAAATTAAATGACAGAACGACAGAACAATCCCACCAAATCTCAGCCACTTCCCCAGAGAGCGTGACAAGAGCCTCTGCAGCATCCCTGTCCCGTCTCAGGCAGAGCAGCATAGCACCTTCATATTTAATGTAGCTTCCTCTCATCTGTGAATTATCTCACGCTATCTGACACCCAGCTCTTCTATGAAGATCAGAAGCTTGTTCCCCTTCGCCGTGGCGTCCTCACGCTCGAGTAGTCACCAGAGTCTGTGAAATCTCTGCCATCGTATCACACACTCTTACCCTGAAGGGAGATTAGAGGAAAAAGCCCAGTGGCCAGATCTATTCAGGAATGCTTATAATCAGTAAGTCATTGACTTCGACGGATGGTTTGATTTGAGCTTTGACGGGTACTAAGTGGGCCATTCACTCCCTCAGTCTAAAAGTTTTATAAAAACTGTGACTGCGTTTTTAAGGGGCTGTGCTGCCGCCACAAACACTTGCCATCAAAGCAACTATGAAATTGTCTAGCATACACATGTAATTTTAAACAAAGTAGCTGGATTCTTTCGGGAACGTTTTTCGGAGAGATGAGAGTGGCGTGCATTCGCGGAATGTTTAATGAACTGAAGTAGACTTTCAGAGACTTTTGTGTTACTTCCTAATTTTTATCTTTGCTGAACAGGAAGTAGCAATGGAGGTAGAGTGAGGTGCCAGACAAAGCTCCCTCTACTGGGGAAGCATGGTACAGGCTTATAGCATTCAAGTATAGATTTTCTCAAAAATAAATGTACAGATAGTAATCATATATTTTCCATTTTGATCACAAAAACAGACAATTTGAATGCAAATGCCAAGTCTCGGAATTTGCTTCCACAAGGTTACCACTGACGTTGAATGGCAGGTTCTGTCACCTCTCAAATATGCGTCATGAATTGATCTGTGAAATGCACATTTGGAATTAGCTAATTATTTTTACGCAAATTGACTTCACTGTGATTTATAATCGTCAATTCACACAAACTTCACACATTCACATATCCGCCACTTGCGCTCCAGCATTGATTGACAGGTGTATCCTCCAATCACAATGCTCATGCTTTAATACCCCAACATGTGATTGTATAAAACTAAACTAATACAGATTTCAAGGTTTATTTCTGTCAGAATTCACTTCACAATAAATGTCTAAAAAATAAAAATCTGACATAAAGGGTTGGACAATATGTTAATGGAAGGAAAGCTATGGATTGGTGAGGCATTGGATAGATGAATAGATGATTGATGAGAGGATGGACTGATCAATTATGAATAGATGGACTGGAAGTTTCCTTTTAAGGCTCACTGAATTAACATTCTACTAGCATTCACTGTCTAGCTGACTGAAAACTGGGTCAGTCATTTGGTGGAACAAGTTACACGCTGTTGCTTTTATGGAGTAAAGCAAGTCTACTGAAGTATCGACTGTTAAAATGAGGACGAAGGATGACAAACTAACCCCATGAACCAAACTACTCTTGAAGATAGAAGCATCTAAGAAACATAATACAGATGAAAACAAACACCGTTTAAACACTAAAAAGTTAAGAAATATCAGTGATCTGAAAATTGCATTGTCTAGACAACAAGGATCTAACACCCATGTCCCAGAAACTTTGATCGAGTTCACCACTTCTTTCATCCCCCTATTTTTTTTTTCAAAATGTCCCAGCGACTGATCTATAAAACATCCAAAGCCTCTACTGTTGCGCAGCAGATGGCATATTTAATAAATGAAAACCTCTGAAACTACAACTCTGAATAGGATAAAATATTAAGTTTAAACACAGCAGTAATACTACTTCAAAAATTCCAAATTCTCCCCAATTCTATGAATAAATAGATGAACAGATGGATTATTAAACATACTTTTAGAATGAACGGATGGACACATTTTGATTGATTGACTCACTGACCGAAAACGAAAGTTTTTGACTCTATTAAAATCTTTCCAAACTTAATAATAATAAAGAACGTGAGAAATAGAATAATTGGCAGTTAATTACAGTTCAGATTTTAGAACTTAGTCCTGGGTTATTACTGTAATTAACCAGTCTGGATTAGTTTGGGATGAGTAACAGCTTATTCGTGTAACCTGGTTTAAAGATCCAGCTGTAATATTATGTGATTTGTGAGATAGGCATGTAAAGCGCAGTCTCTTTAGCTCAGTCGTGCTAATCTATCCAGAGCGTAATAAATGCGATTCACTCGGTCTTTTCTAAGCCCAGTGGTGCTGATTTGATTATGGGTCTGATTTGAAATCAGTCTATTGCATTAGTTTCAGATCCACTACACAGCGAAGCACTGAAAATAATGCAGGCGGAGAGGTACGTTTAGTCATATGGCCTGCTTAACTTAACCTTTCACATCTGATTTGACAAAACAATTCTGTCTGTTTGAGTTGTCTCTCCAAATTCGCAACAATCAGTGCGACCCTTTCACAGGCCAAACGTTTCTATCCCTTCTTGTCAAGAAAATAACTCATTAGATATGACAGTGGCCTTACAAGCAATGGCTTCCGACAAGAACATTGTCTACACTGGCCACTGGACAAATGCAGAGAAACGCAGCGTCATTCAAGGACACCGCTTCTTAATAGAAAGAAAATTTAGTTCTGAGGAAACTAGATGGGACACAATTCTGGGTTTGTGAAACAAGATAAAAAAAACGAGAGAAATATACATTTGACTCATGATATAAATATCCCATTTTATTAAATAAGTTCTCATTGAAATAAACTATTAACCGTTCAAACTCAAGAATCATTTATTTATAAAGTGCTGTCCATAGTCACAGAACGTCCCAAAGCAGCTAAATGAAATAATCCATAATTGTTGTACATTTTTTTGTTGTTGATCAATTTCATGCCAGTTTTAGAGCATCGGAAGAAGAGGTTCCATTGTGTACTTTGGCTTGCTCTAACCAGTTCTAACATGGTATGAACACAATACATCTTGGCTTCACAGATCCTCTGCAAAATTAGGCTGGGAAATCATGTTATAGTGGTTGGGTTCTATTGGCTTAATTGTCCTGACATCCTCATCTCCCAAAAGGGATTATAAAGACAACTGTCCCCATCCTGTATCTAAAGCTGAGTGTGGCAGCTATTTTGTATTTATTTGTATTGCCTTTTTTATGGTCAGGTCCCTCAGACTTGCTAGGACTCTTAAACACCTTGAGACTCTATCTAGGTGTTGGCAACAGTAAGCAAGGCTTCGTTTGAGGCTTTGAGTAAACTGATGCTCTCACTTAAAAGCATCACGTTTCAGTGAAAAGGGTCAAGACCTTGAGACTCTTTCATCATCTCAGTGTTTCAAACTGTGGCCCGCAGAATTGCCATGTTCATCTCATTGGTTTTAGCCACATTCCATAATAATCAGTGAGATATTTGTGATGTGAATGTTTCTAAGTTGAGATGATAAAATTAGAAAACACTACAGCAAATTGACTTTTCAACTCAAGACTGTGGCTGTTCGCTGCATCATTGTTAACACCAATGTCATGTGCTTGATTCCTAGTAAAGCATGAAAGCTGGATCATTGTTCAAATGTAAAGCGTTGGATAAAAGTGTGCAATAATGCAATAATGTAATGTATACTAATGACCCTACTGAATTCCAAAAATGAATTGTTAATTATGATGTAATTAAAAATGACACTCTATTCCTGAAAAAAATCTGCAAGCATACAGATGCGTCAGTTTGATGAGATTGAAGCTGGCAACCTTATCATATGATTCAAAATTATGAATTTTAATAGAATGATCTCCTGTTTGAAACCAGCCCTCAGGTGCCCAAGTCTGAAAAAGGAAACCTTCAATGCAAATATATTGCATAGTTTTTCCACCCTGAATTTTCATTTTTGATGCATTTTCAAGACAGTGAAATGGAATTTGACTAAATAAATAAAAGGTATGTATGCTTGTTTTTTTTTTTTAAGTCAAATTCTCAAAGTCGAGTTTGTAGGGGGGCTTATACCATGCAAAGATATTTTAGCATGAATGTACATACTAGGTTATTGTACTTTTGGCGTTTTATACTAAGAGGAGAATGACATATTTCCTAGGCAATGCTTTTATTTTTAAAAAAAAAAGGAAATAAAACGAACAATGAAAAATTTAAGGTGGCCTTTTTTCTCAAAATTGAGCAAGTCATAAGATCATAATTGCGAGTTATAAATCTTATAACTCGCAATTCTGTGAAAAACAGTTGCAGAAAGATTAAAAACTTCCATACAAATCAAGCGTGATGCGCTAACATGAATGCAGTTATGAAGCTGTCGTGGTTGTTTTTGGGGAAAATAAACTTCCCAAAGGAATTCTCGCAAAGACCAAAGTTTTTTGAATCTTGTACGTATGCAAAAAATGTCTGTTTGCTCTATTTAGAGATTATTTTTAGATTAATACATATCTAAATCTATATTATTCTAAAGTAATTCCAAGACTATAGTAAGATTCATCTAGATTAAAACATGTTGTATTGTGACACATATGCCCATTTGTGCTTATACATAAATGCATTATATGTTTAAGACCTTTAATAGACACATATTAATATGTGAGTTTGGCCATCTTTACTTACAAAAAACTGATCCCCATTTTATTTTCGAAAGTGATTTTCATTGTCTCAGTCTGACTCAAAGCAGCTGAATGAAATGCTGAGTTTAATTTAGGATTTTCATTGATGGCTATGATCAGTAAGTTAACAACTCTGTGGCAGTGGCTAGCAAAACCTAACTCTCTGACAAATGATGAGAGAAAAAAATAAACCTATGGGGAAAGCAGCTCTGTCAGTCTCCCCTGGCATTTTAACACTACAATGTCCTTGTGAAGGTTGTTCCAGAGGCTGAAAGAACATTGTCTCTCCTGACAAGTCCCGAAGCTACCCCATGTGTGTGTAAATACTGCATATTTTAGAGTTGGGCACGTATATGTACATATCTAAATCTAGATTAATCTCACATTAATGTCAGAATTGAAATTAACTGAATAAGATTAATCAAAATCAATCTCTAATCGTACCAAGTAGACATTTTCTGCATTAGTTAAGGGATGCTTTTCATTTTAGTGGAACTTGAGACTGAAAAAAGCAGACATTGCTTAAAGCACAAATAACTTTGTTCTTGTCAAGGTTTCCATTAGAAGACTTCTTAAAAAATAAATTGTATTTGTATGGACATTTTTAGTAGTATTTGTATTGAGCACATTTGTATTAAAGCCCGTTACTGCCACACAAAAAAAAAAAAAAGTATTGCTTCTCAAAAATTGTGAGATGTTGAGACAGAATTGTGTTATAAAGTCAGAATTGGGACCTTATTTATCAGAATTATAAACAATGAGACAATGAGCTTCTTACCGCAGACCGTGAAGTCCACACTGACCTGCACTTTAGTCAATGCACTGTCCACTTTATTTTGGCTACTATAGACACTTTAAACTTTCTGGTTCACTGACTTTCTGGTTCACTGAGTCATTTCTTTGTATTTGTACAGTATTTCTACTCATGTTTTTATCCTTAATTTACTGTATATTTATTTTTATTGCATTTGTTGTTATTGCATCAGTTTGTTTAGTATTTTATTCACATTTTTGTCTTTATTTCTTTTTTTTACAGTATTTCATTATATTATATTTGTATCTTTAATCTTCTATTTTATTATATTTCTTGCTTTAGTATGCATCCCCCCACCCCAGTTTTTAAAGGCTGGATGATTGGAAAATATATTTAACTTAATGTTGTACCATGTAGAATGTAAATGTGACAAATAAAAGTTTGAATTTGAGAATTGCAAATTCTGAACATTACAACTTGTAAAATCTCAAGTTTAAAACTGAATTCTCACTTTACCCATCCCAATTCTGACCTCATGAAACTTATGTTTTCATAACACAATTTTGAGAAGAATGTTCAGGGTATGCTTAATTTTTTTTTCAGGGTTCGTGCTTCTATACAAATCCCCTCTACACAATTCTTTCTCTGTTAAATCATTGCATTTCGAGGTCGTCCCTGCCATGTTTTTTCTCCAGAACCTTTTGTTTCCATTTTTGTTATGTTCTTTTGTTTAAAGCAAATGTGACTTTCTCCGCAATATGAAACGCCACACATGATCTATGCTAGAATATCAAAGTGAAAATCATCCTAAATTGCACAATAAGGACCAGCTCCAAACCCGACATTAAAAAGAAATTAACAGTGATCATTTTTTTTATTGAGAATAGTCAGTTGTTGTCATTTTAGCGACTTTGCGCTGGTCTCGAACTAAGAACCACACTTTATAAATGAACTTGAACGTCATGCATCTAATATACACAATAAATATATTCACATTCTTTTCTTATTGTATATACTGTACAACATGGAAGAAACATCACTAGTTCGGAACTCAAATTCTGTCATTGCAAATGAGGTCACTATGAACTGAGCTACTAATTCAAACATTTTGATCTGTGCCTCGTATCTATAACATGACACAGTTGCTCACAAGCAATGAATAAATCATGAACGGGAATGACGGGGTAGTAGAACAACCCCAGTTCTAAGAATCCCCAGAGATTCAATTAAACTCGGGTTTTGGGGCAAGTCATTCCCAACACAGCAGGTTGAAGAGACAAAACCTAGTCAGTTAGCAACTATAACATTTAGCGCATTTTCTCGTATACTGGTGTGTGTGTGTGTGTGTGTGTGTGTGTGTGTGTGTGCACTGCAAGAAATAAAGTCTGGACAAACCAAAAAATCTTGAAATGACACAATAAATCTTGTTTTTTTTTTTTCAATACAAGATGAATTAACTATATTAGAATTATGAGTAAAAGATTAATTTGCTTGTTTCGAGAAAATAATACTTGTTTCAAGCCGTCTTGAGTAAAATATTCTCACCCTGTTGGCACATAATTTTACTCGATTTAAGTCTTTTTCACTCATTTCGCTTTTTATTTCTATTGATTTTTATTCATTGCTTCATGTGCATTTTTGCAGTGTGTGTGTGTGTGTGTATTAAAGTGATTAATGGGGACCACTATAAAAACATGAAAGAAAATATTAAAAGCACTTTTACTCAAAATAGGAACTTTCTCGACAGTCTTGAACCCTCAGCAATATTCCCAGTGCAGGCTGGGAAACACAGAGCCTCTGTTCTTCTTCCGGACACTTCTCACCAATTAAAGCTTCACCATGATTAATTGCTGGTGCAGGTTAGAGTTTCTCCATGAGGGTGGGCACGCTGACTCCAGACTGACCCCACAAGATATATAGAGGCCAGCAACAACTGCCTCCTGCACCCTTTCAGATTAGTAAGAGTTTCCACTTTCAGCAAACTCCTTCCAAAGAGCACATCAGTACATAAATAACACTGATAATGGATTTTCTCTTGGGTTTCATAGGACTGAAACAAAATTAGAAAGAAATGTGTGAAAAATGTCGTACTGTGAAGACCCCATACTATTTTACACATTACATAAACCAATAGAATAATCCGGTTTGATTTTAACTTCATTTAAATAACATCAATTTTTGAGCTGTGTCAAATATGCCAGATTAATGAGTCTTTTTATGAGAATGGGTGTGAGATTGCACACAGCTTTATCTGGGCGGATGATGAAGGCACTGCTGGCGTATGCAAATCGACGTTTTGTCACCAGGCAATTAAAGACGGCAAAAGACATTCGACTGTAAAATTATAAAATGTGATTACAAAGGATACATTTTGATAGAAGAGAAAAGAAAACAACCGATTGAGCTGTGAATGGGAGGGGGGAAGAGAAACATATTTTGGCAAACGCAGATGCGTCTTTTCAGGGATGATGAAAGGAAACCTGCCATTCCACACAAATAATTCACTGGGGTGTTTGTATTTCTCTGAGGTTGGTTGTACTGCATTAAAGACGTCTGAATATGTGCGCTTTTATGAAATATAAAATGCTAGTAACAAATACAATATATGTGGTACAAAGATCTTATCTTAAGTATCAAAGCAATATTTTATCAAGTTTAAATATACAGTATTATTATAAAATATAAGCAGTTAGAGATGCATGCATAGATGATTGGATGAATGGATGGATGGATGGAGAGTTGGAGGCTTGGAAAGATGGATGAAATACCTAGACTTGTGTTCAAAGGTGTCAAGTAGCAAAGTATAATCATTTACTTAAGTACAATTTTGGCTTATTTACAATTTGTAAATTTTTCAAAATGTAAATTCCTCATTTCTGGGACGAATAAAGGTTTTCTTCTCTTTTTCTTCGTTGCTTGGGTGATTTTTCTTCTCAACTTCTAAATTCTTATGCAAATATATGTACTTCTCCTTACAATAAAAAAAAAAATAGCCACGTTACTCGTGTTTCATTTCATTCCTTTATTTCTGTGTCTAAAAAAGCATCCGGATAAATTGTGCCATTCAGTTACGGTAGAATGATTTTTAATGGCATTTTTTCCACCCTTGCTATTCTTTTACATTTTTTATTTCAAGTAGTTATCAAACTATGAACTCACTTATTCTTGAGTGAAAAGGTTAGAAAGTCAACAGCAGGCCTACCAATACTTCTAAAGAAGTCTGACTTGCTTTCAAACTCATTCCAAGCAGATATATGGCCTATAGTATCAGTAGCAAACTTTAGCTGTTGTGGGCAGTTGTGTCCTTGTATTAGGAAGTTGGATTTGTGACCAACTGGCAGGTTCTCCAACTGTGTCCTTGAACAAGAGACTGAACCTTATCTGCTTATCTGGCACCACAACTCTAAGCTTCCCACTGTTCCGGCATGTGTGCAATTCACCACGCGTATCTACATTTTTTTTGAGGAGAAGCACATTTGGGGAAATGGACGTCTGATGAGGTTGAGCCTCACAGAGCATTTTGGTGGTTTGCACACTTTGTTCATACTTTGCTCAACGTATTGGTTCAACACTTGTTCATATAGTCAGTTCGGGAATAGTTGAGGTATTTCTGATATGGAAAGAGACATACAAGTGCCACAGACACATGATGAGTTTCTCGTCGAGAAATGTAGACCGTCATCCAAAAACAGACTTGTGGCTGCTCAAACAAATTACTCAAACTTTAAAGCAGTACTAACACTAAGGGACACTTAACTCATTGCCCACTGAACTCTCCTGACCCTTCATCCTCAAAAGAGGTTTATATTTAGCTTGTAAATTTAGGTTACTCGGCACAACTGTACATGCATGCTGTACATGTCATAGTTTTAATTTCATGCCATCACATCATATTCATTTTTTTAGTAAGACTGTTTAACCCATTAGAATGCTAAATTAAAATTTAAGACAATACCCCTGCTAGTTTTTTTTTTCTTTTTCAAGACACTTTTGGCACTAGTTTCACATGAGGGCGGAGCATACATTGCTGTCACTCTGATTGGCTAGTAAAAATTTGTTGGGCAGGAAGTGGGGGACCAGTTTAGATCATGAGTTCTCACTGGCAGCAGCGTTCTGGACCGACTCCTTCCACATCCACTGCACCACTGGATCGCACTGATCGTTTAGGTGACGTCTTCCAGCTCTCGGTTAACCTCCCATCCATGGAAAGTCAAACAAACCTGAGAGAAATGCACCATAGTAAAGAAAATGGAAATAATTGTATTTTCTTTTAATCAAAGGCTACCATTTGATTTACGTACCAGTGCGAGTCCACGGCTCGAAGGTTTGGATAAAAACGACTCTAGTAGTCATGGATTAAAATAAACTTAAAAAAAAATGTATGTTTTTATTATATACAGTGTAATACATAATGCATATATTATATGCAGTGTAATACCTGTTTTTTGTGCAATTATGATGGGCCACCTTTATAATCACTGGGATTACTATTTGTAAATTCTGTATCATAATCTTTTATTCCTTGTACTTATCTGCACTTTCTGTTCTTTATTCTGGTTTGGAATGAATGCATGTCATTCATTCAACTCCAAAGTCAAATTCCACTTAGTTATTGATTGATATAAACATGAAAGTAGCGGTTTGCGTGTTTTTCCTGCCCATTAGAGACTTCTTTTTGGCAAATCGGGGGGAAAAAAGTCTTCGACAAAGCCCTAGTGTCCAGTGACTAGCAAAAAAGGAGTCAATATTTTCACAAGATGGCTGTTAAATTATCAGCTCTCAGATTCCAGAGTTGGATAAAATAACCCAACGCTTTCAGTTGTGTTTGTGATGGTTTTAGGTCCTTGAAGAGAGAGTCGGAAGCAAGATTTCCACATAAATGAATCCCATCACTGACAAAGCAGAGCCATTTTCCTCTTATGGTGGTGTTTCCCTGTCAGATTGTGTGGCTTTAGGGCTCGTGGTGTATTAGTTCCTGACTTACTTAAGCCCTGGATGTCATTTACAGTGTGACAGCTCTTTCCGGAACATCAAAGGTGTTTTTTCCCCCAAAGTTGCTTTGCAAACACATACACTTATCGGGCGCTTACTCTGTATAATGCAAAATCCCATTTCAGGCTGCCATGAAAAAGTCTGTCTGCTCAAACTCTCTCATCCTCTCCAGACTGTCACTACTCAATTAGTGTAGACCAGATCCTTAAGAAATGCTGTTCAGTTGTGTAAAAAACACAAAACAAAACCATTCTGAAAATAAACCATCCATGGAATTAAGAAGCTTCTGCAAAGACAAAGAAAGGAAGGAAGACAATAAATGAAAAGAACATAAGCTGCTCTATTCAAACTTGCAGCAAAACAAAACATCGATGGTAATATTGTGATCAAAAATTCTACCAAGGCACAAATAATGACTTAATAAATGTAAAAAGTGGGTTGATTGCAACTCAAGCAGAAATCTTCCCTTCTCTGATGGTTCTTTCAGTTTGTCCACTGATGTTCCATGACCTCTGACCTCTCATCCAGCTTAAATATGGACCAGGCGAGACAGTGCGGCATCTGCGCTTTTAATGAGGGGGATTCTTTTCATTAAGAACGTATTTTAATTAACACATTAATATGATGATGTGAGGTCAGCAGATTGAGGGTTTCATGTGTAATTACAGTTAAGCAGAAAAATGAGTTCATAAACTCAGCAGTGAGAAATGCAAATGGACCTTGTGATCTTATTTGCATGAAATACCAGTTGCTGTGAGGATGTGCGCTCCATCAGGCTGTGGGTTTCTGTTTTCCGCAGCTGTTTTATTCATGACTTGTTTTAATAGGGAAAACACTAACCACGCTCTATTGACGATGTATGTGCAATCAGTCATTAGCGTAATCTCAGGTCGGCTGAACATTTATGCAGATAGGACTGTATCGTAATTAGGAATCGGAATAATAATCACGTCACTGAAACCGGGCGATAAGCAGCACAGGAATTTAAAATGAAGGTAGATGAAAGTAAATCATGTGAAAACTTGACTTTGGTCAAGACAAAAACATCCATCCATTTTCTTAACATTTTATTTTTTTGCTTTTTTGGTAGCAGGAAACAGGAGACTCTCCTGCCAGCCAACCAATCACAGAGCAGGACAC
The DNA here is from genome assembly GCA_017309775.1 of Paedocypris sp. Pulau Singkep. Lineage (NCBI taxonomy): Eukaryota > Metazoa > Chordata > Actinopteri > Cypriniformes > Paedocypris > Paedocypris sp. Pulau Singkep. Next base: position 2,899,296 of record MU204446.1, read on the forward strand.
ACACACACACATTCACACTCTCACTCACTCCTTTTGCTGTTTTCCATCAACATTTTGGATTGTAGGAGGAAGCAGGAGACCCGGAGGAAACCCACGCAGACATATCCTGTAGAGCTCCACACTACACCAATTTATTAAAAAAGATTAATATAAAAAAATTATAAATTAATATAAAAAAAAACTTTTTAAAAATGATTTAAAAATGTGTGATCATAATTATAGTCAATAATTGGTAATTAATTTCTTTTTAACGAAACAGTACCCTCACAAACACGCATCAGACTTAAAATGGCTGCTGTTCGTGTTCCACTCTGACGACTGTGCACATGTGCGTATGCAAATATGTCTGTATGATTTGCGCTAGTGGAATTCACTGACCTCGATTTATGAACTTTTGTCACAAGCGATAATTTTGCCCTGTTGTACAACGGGAGCAAGTGTGCGGTTAATCTCCTGCTCCACCACCGCGTGGGACTTTCATTAACCTGACATTGTGTCCACAGCAGGAAGCAAATGAGATGTCATGTGACCTGAAGCAATGCGTCCTGAAAGCTTTGGTGATAAATGAATCATTATAGGTTAAAAAGAAATAAATACGCGTTTGGAGAACATTATTCGGCACAATGAAGCAAGGATTTGTTGATTTAGTACTGACAATAGTTACTTTTGCAGTAGTCTAATGTATTTGAGTAAATGGACTTTGCTACTTTTTATTGAGTATCTGTACTCTTTACTCCGCTACTTTTTTATGGACACTTAATGTTACTTGTTACATTGTGATGCCTTGTGCGGCATTTTTTTCTACCGCGGTTAATTTCTTGGGCGGACAAGGTGATATCCCCATCTGCAGGATGCTGAAGGTACTGGATGCCATTTATGAGCTAAATCACATGATTGTGAATTAGCGGTTGCACTTTTTTGCACATTTTATTTTGACCGAGACTGGCTTGTTCTTTTTTTTATCTATTTTGTTTAGCCATTTTGAAACATTGAGGTGTTAAGTTTATTGTCTATATTATGGATTAAAATCTCAGAAATAAAGAGTTTCTTGTTTTTCACATATCTTGGTGTTTTTTGAGCCTAAATTCAGAACAAGTAAAATATCAAAGTTCTTGAAAAACTTACAATAGTTTACAATACTTTACAACTTTTACTCAAGCCTTCTTGAAATTGGTGACTCGAAACTTGTAATTGAGCAATTTGTACAAAAGACACCCAACCTCACACTTCTCTGTGAAGCAACAGCTCATCCCATTAGCAGTAATGAGAGCCGGAACTCTGCAGTTCTTGAGAGGTTTTCTGATTCACACCTAAACTTACCGAAAAGTTAAACCACAGACTACTTAAAGCTCCTACGATGTAACAAAAACTCCCCCTTATTCCAAACACCAGAGACTAATGTGTGAAATCCGTCATTATGAAGGAGGTAATCGACAAAACATTTGATATATTTCACACAATTTCGAGGCGTTGCAGACAATGCCGGATGACCAGAAGGCTTGCGAAGCCTTCCAGCGACTCGCGTTTGGATCTTGTGTGAGAAAAGCGTGTTTTTACTCCCACCACACACTCACAACTCAATGTATAATGAAAAAAAAAAAAAATTATGTCTTGTATTGTTTTTTATTGCTTCGTTTTTTTATTACAGTAAGTCCTAATCCACAATGTCTTGGGTGTGCGGCCATATTGTCATGTATGTTTTATTAGTGCAATTGCTACTGGCGATGTGTGAAATTCAGGCCATGTGAAGAATGCCTGGAGTTTTTTGGCCAGTGTGAAACGTCTGAGCCTAAAAATAAAGCGAAATTAAAGAGTGGCAGGTGCGTTTCACACCAAGTGGGTATAATCCGGATTGAATAGGCCGTCTTTTAATAATCTAAAAGCTTTAAAGGAAATGCAAAGCAGTGGGGGAAAAAAAAATCAAATTTGATGAGCCGTTACTTTTTTCGCAAGGTATCATCGTAATCTCGGGTGTCAACCGACATCTGGTTCTGTGTTTCTCTGACTCTGTTATGTCCCCTGGTGGTTAGGAGGTCTAGGAGCAGTGGGAAGGTAAACCAAGTTAGATTGTTTAGTTCGGTAGGTGGAACAAAACTGGGTAAAATAATATTTGGTGTCAGCTGAATGTAACAGTTTTTTTTTCCCTGTGGAAATTTCAGGTTTAAAATGGTTAAAATTGTTGTAAAATTGGTTCTAGGCTTCAGAGATCCCTATGCGTTCAATAGATTGACAGAGTTACACTTCTTTAGTTCATGTAATTTTCTCAACACTTCCTTTAACAGCCATTTTTAAGTAGTTTCACGAAAAACAACATTTAGCCTGGATTAGAAGAGCCAAGCCAAAAGAAGACCTAGTGAAGACCAGCAGAGTTGAAAATGTCATTGTAAACACGGCGTATTTAAAATAAAGTGTATACTCTACATTTTAGTGTAAAAAACAACTTTCTAAACACAAGATTTTACTTTTTTTGGTCTCTTATTGGTGTCCAGGGGCATGTGGGGGGCAGTGTCCTGCTTAAATAGTCAAACTCGACCTCACTCACGATGATTAATACATATTTATTATATTATTTTTTGCTATGATATTAATTAATTACTAAATGTATTTAAATGTTAACTAACATTTAAAATCTCTTAAAAGTCTCTTAAAAATCTCTTATTAAATCATTTGTTATTGCTAACACTAGTTCTACCCTGAAAAAAAATACATGTTACATTATGTTTTATAATATTTAAATAATAATTTGACCTTTTTTTTTCTCACAGATTTTTAAAGCAGCATTTAGTGTTATTGTTTGAAATAAAATCAATGTCATATATGTATAGTAGGAAAAATGTGTGTGCAAATAGTTTTACATAAAACGTTCACATTTCTTAAGAAAAGCTAAACAAGTTGTGAAGACATTTCATTTCAAACATCCAAACGACCTTGTTTTATGTGACGCGGGCACATGGTTTTGATGCACAAACTGTGTGTTTAAAACAGCAGGATGGAGGAAAAGGTTGAAATCTCGGCTCTGTATGCAGGAACAGGAAGCGGAATCCCTGCTGAGAGACGTTGATGAACATCCCTGCTGAGTGTCCTTTACCATCACAAACACCAGCCAGAGAAGCTAGACCCTGCATCGGTGGTTACAAAAGGACAGTTTAATCTTTTAAACTCCTGTATCACATAATGATTACAGAACAGATGACTTGGAAGAAAAATTGCAAAAGATAATGAGTAATGCTTTAACTAATTTGTATGATCTAATTCAAATGCCAGTAAATTGTGGCCTAGTACTTAAGTGAAGTTGAGGATCACAAAAAAATATGAGAATCACAGAATTCACATTTTTGAGGAGAAAAAAAAAATGCTTAAAAAAAACAATTATACATATGGACTCCATTTCCCACCATCCTTTATTTCCCGGTGTAATCATGTTCCATTGGTTCCACCTGTTTCTCATCTGTCTGCCTATTTAAGTCTTCACTTGCCTTTTTTTTCCGTTTGTCATTAACGTTTCACCATCTTCATCTTCCTCAGTTTCTGTGTGAGTACCTGTCTGTAATTCATCATTACACTCATGTTTTTGCCACTCCCGGACTCCGGTTTCCCGATGTGTGCCGGAGTCGGAACAAATAGCTGTGACAGAAATAATAATCGAAACTTTTTTTAATTTGGGAGTGGGGAATTTTCAGCTTCAAATCAAATCAAATCAAATCCTCGGTTGTAGAACCAGTGCGGGATTTGAACCTGCAAGGGAAAAAATAATAAATTAAAATAAATATATATGTATTTGGTAAATGTGAACAAATACATTTTTCGGGATAAATTTGACCAGAACTGTAAACATAAGGCAGTTCTGAACAGTGCTCAGTCTTCAATGCTTTATTGGTTAGATTCACTCGGGCATTTACACTATAAACAATAAATCTACCCATTAAGTGTCATGAAAGAAAAGCGCTTGGTGTGCGTGAAACATTTTAGATTTAGACAGTAAACTTCACGAGGCCATTGGCAGAAGAGCATTTTACAGCGTTTTTACTGCAGTTTAAAGTGAACCTGTACTTCTGTTGCTACTGAAGCTTTCAGATGATTCTCTAGTGTCATTCATCACTGCTCAGAATGATTGATGGCTTCAGTAAGACCACCTCCGTTTAATTCTTGAACAGACGAAGGGACAATTAATAGCATACCATAAAATGGTTACTTATATACATATTACATTGTAGTAGGTTGTAATCATTCCAACAAACTTTATTGAAAATATATTTTAAAAATATAGATATTATGTTAAGCTTAAGAAATAAAAAAAAATTGCAAGAAATTTTTTTTACCAATTCAAAGAGAAGAGTTATTGCAAAAGGTTGCAAAATTAATAATGCAATATTTATAAAATGCCTAATCAATATGCAATAATCTGGTCCTGCAAAGCTAATTGATCTGAATCGCTACTGGTATGAAATAGAACTCTCCTGTGTCTGAAATATTCTAATAATCTGGTAAAAAAAAAAAAAAATTAAATACTGTTTATAAAGAGGACAAGCCTGACATCTAGTGGAAAATATGAAAAATTACATCTTTTTTGACCAACTGAATACGTTTTAGAGAGCGATTGTTTATCACAGACAGTGTATCAATATTTCACTTAGGGCAAAAATATTTTAATTTTTAATCAGTGTTTAGGGTCCGTCATGGAATATAGTATTGCTAGATTTATCTTTCATTTGTGAAATTAAAGAAAAAGTGTTTTAGACGGAGACCGGCACGGTGTAAAGACCATTCTTTACATCTTCATGAGGACGGGTTGGAGGCAGCACAGCTAAGGATGCTGAGATTCCCTGTCATAAAATAACTGAGAATGGCTTCGTATGTTGTTTTTGGGAGAAAAGATTGAGGAGGTTTTGTCTTATACAGAATGGAGTTTGTGAGCATGTATACTAGAAGGATGCTGATGCTGGAATCGCCAGGACGGAAGCGTCCAATGAGAGGAGGAACAAAGAGCAGATAACGTTAGTGTAACAGCGATGTTGCGAATTTGAAAGAAGCATTGCAGCATTCACAGTCTGCACAAGTGTGTTACCGTTATATTATTTAAACACATCTTGGGTGAGAAAAGTGAGAAAAATTGACAGTGTTTTAGTATTCGTTTTCGGTTCAGATGTCCTAAGGGAATCCCTGTTTGTGTGGGATTATATTGACCCGATGGTCATCCTGACAGCAGCAGGTCAAGAGGTGATGCTGGGCGAGCTCGTCTTCAGAATGCAGTCAGTACTTTTATGGGCTGTGTTTGAACTTTTTTTCCATCCTCTGCAGTGGATTCTGCATTCCACACAGACAGACAGTTTGACAGAGTGCTCACTACAGAAGATTATAGAGTCGGTAGTCACTTCCTGTCCAGTGCTGTTTTTACCAAGGGTCCGCGGGCCGTGCAGACGCTGCTTGAAGAAATTAATCCTACTTTATTTATCACACAAAGGGGAAATTTTCTGCGCTTCAGCAGCAAACTGAAAACGGTACAACAACAAATGAAATAGCAAACCAGCAGAAAAGATATCAGTATATCAAATTAATGGCATGTTACTACAGGAAACCGTTTAAACTACTATAGTTGCAATGTTACTTTATTTAAAATGTATATACAGTTGAGGAAAAAAATATTAGCCCACTCCTGCTACAAAATACTCATTTTAAAAGTATTTCAAAGTGCTTTTAAACAGAGCATATCCATTTTAACAGTTACCTAGGATAATAAAGAATTATAAATAAAGTTATCTTCTAATAAAGCTCTTTTTTTGCTCTGTTTAATAGCACTTTTGCACTTTAAAAGCAATGCATATTTTGTAGGGTGGCTAATCATGTTGTCATCAACTGTAGTGTACTTTTCAAATAAAGTTATTTTTTTTAATATAAACATTTTTATACTATAAAAAAAATAAATGTTATTATATAAAAATTATAGTAAGTAATTGAAGAAACAGTGACCTCTAGCGGTCATACCAAAGCAAAGACGCCAAATCCTGAATGTTCTTCCTCCAATAATTAGAACAATAAATACATAAATAAATAAATAAATACACAATAATGATGATAATAATAATGTTGCTGTTTTATATTATTGATAATGAGACTAATCAACCAATCTAACAACAACAACAACTAATAATAATAATAAAAATAAATAAATAAATAAATAATAATATAATCCACAAACTACTTTTCTACAATCTAGTGAAAGGAACAAAAATTATTTTGGGTCAATTTTGAATCATGCAAAGTAGTGCAAAATCATATTGGATTATGACTTTTTTGAATGTAGGTAAACTTTTAAAAGTTGCTGGTGGACCATTGACTGATTAGTCTGGTTCTGTGGGCCTGAGCAACGATATGAAGAGAATTTGGCTATGCACTCACTTCTCGGAAAGAATAATAATGCTGATCTCTCTGAAAAAGACAAGTCGATATTTCAGAGAAGTGACTTTATAGCCTGTAAGAAGCCTTTAAAAAATTAGGTGTTCATTTGTACAAAACTAATTTAATAAAACCAAACGCTAGCTAAAAAAACCAGAAAGCTACTTCTTGGTAACAACTGCTCTAAATGAGACTGAAACGAATGCTAATATTTATACAGTTAAATGACGTTACGTAAATACAGTATTTTCAAATGTGAATTTCCATCGGCGTTAATGGAAATCGAATAATGGAAATATTTACATTTACTTTCAAATACTGTAGCAGCGTCAGGGTGGCACGTTTGCTCCCCAAGATGAACCCGTTCATCGAGGAAAGATTGAGGATTCTCCCACAGTCCAAAAAGATGTTCATTAGAGTCAATCGGTGTGAGTGAGAATGCATCCTGTGCTCTGATTGGCTGGCCACCAATCAAGAGTGTATCCTGTCTCCACACCCAGAGCTTCTGTGATTGGCTCTCGCTCCTAGTGACCTTGATATGGAAAAGTATGAATTGATCGATCAATTATTAATCTAAGTCATTATGTATCTCGTAAAATCAATAGAGAAAATATATATACACTACCGTTCAAAAGTTTGGGGTCACCTAAACAATTTTCCAGTTTCTTTATTTCTAATAGCCTTCATTTCTAAGAACATGGATAGAACTTTCGGGTTTCACAATAAAGTTCTCTATTTTGGCCATTTTGAGCGTTCTTTAACCAGCTAAACAGTTTCCAGCAGTGCTAACATGATCAAACAAGGGTTTTTACCATCATCCATTATCCTTCTGACACCATTAGCAAACACATTGTACCATTAAAACACTGAAGACACTTATGTTGATGTTGTATCGGAATTTACAGCTAGAATAGTTATTTACCATACTAGCAATGTAAAGAGTGCATTTCTGATTAGTTTAAAGTTATTTTAATTGACAAAAACACTGCTTTTCTATCAAAAACAAGGACATTTCAAAGTGAGACCAAACTTTGGAACGGTAGTGTAAGTTCCTCTATAACAGCATTTCCATCATAATATTCTCAAGTCACATTCTAGCAAGCAAGTATTTCCCAAAAGCTGTAAAGATTTCCATCACAAGCATGTAGACTTGGTTCCTTCTAAGGCTTTCAAACATCTCCCCCCGTGTTTATTTAACCAGACGCGTCTGTTTGCTGTTGCCCAGAGGTGTGGAGCAAAGCTCAAGAACATGAGGAAGACTCTCCAAGCCCAGGTTTCAATTAGCCAGGTCTTTGGCGAAGGTAATAACACGTTCCTGCCATCTGCTACAGGCTGGCAGGCGGAAAAAAAAATGGTACAGACCTCTTGGTATTTCCAGAAGTCTATAAATAGTCTTCATGTTCCACAAGCCCAGCATTCTGCTCCAACACAGCACCAATTCAACTCCTCCAGAAGAGGATGTGATGTCATTTCCTCTTGCCCAGACGCGCCTCAAGAAACGAGATGTGTAGCAAAAAGGAGCCATTCGATAGTGTGTTACATAAGTAGTGTGTTTATTAAACGTACAGTGTCTGTAGCACACAAATAAACTGCGGTACAGTAGAACCCAAATTCGCCTTCTTTCTTTTCTTGTCCTGTCTGTTCATCTGTCTTCATGTCTATCTGTCTGTTTGTCTATTAATTTGTATAATCTATCTAGATATGTCTTTAGTTTACTCCTTTATTCTGGCAGTGAAATTTGTATGGTCTTGTCTTAAATGCATATCTGTCTGTCTATCTATTTATCTATCTTACCGTCTTTCTGTCTGTCTATTTATCAATCTGTCTGTCTGTCTGTCTGTATCTCTGTCTGCCTGTCTGTCTAACTGCCCAACCTGCTGTTTACATATGCAGCTATTTTACTGTCTCTTCGTCTGTCTATAGTTTGATAGTGTTTATTTCATTTAGTCTAAAAGAAAAGAAAACATTTTTGGTAAACTAATAACATGTCTAGTAATATAACGGTTCCTATCTGTATATAATTACTGCTCTGATGACAATGGTGTGGAGTGTTGTGTTTGTATAAGAAATGTCTCTTAGTGTGCGGAACAAGTGCAGACCTGCTCTCATTCAAGACGCATACAGTACACTCAATTATAGTGCCATTTAATGTGAATAACAATAAATAAATGTAAAGAATACATTAAAAAATGAATGGACAGACATATAACTGACAGACAGACTGACTCACATACTGCCAGACAGACAGACAGACAGACAGACAGACAGACAGACAGACAGACAGACAGAA